>JAQGAT010000821.1:0-22304 GCA_034687845.1 Pantelozetes paolii
AGACCTACAGATATCACATATTTGTGGATCAGATCTGAAGACATATCTGAAGACCAAATGAAACACCGATTGAGAGGTCAATGAAAATGCAATCAATTGTTGACAAAAACAGTCAATTCATGAGTCGTTCAGAAATTACGTCAAATAAATGAGTCATTCATTTGAATTAAATTCAGGGGTTTTTAGTGTCCATCAAATGCATTGGTAATGAAACCCCAGGGTCTTTGGAGAAGACAATTGATCCAAAATTAAAGCAATCTTTGTGCCCCTAATCGCTAATACAGTACCGATAATACGTGTGCGCTCACACCCAGGGCTTTAATCATTGATGTGATACAAGAATTGAATATAATTTGAGACTATTTTGCATTCAATCCAATGATAACTACATTAAACTTAGTTTGAGATATCATTTCAGACAAACAATTCATAGATTTATATATAAATTGCAATCAAATGACAAAATGTCTACAAATTTATCGGAAAAAATATTTTAAAAATATTATTGCTTTCAATGAAACAGGAAATTGAATTCATAGACAGACTATGACATCCAATATATGACTTCCAGGTTATGACATAATTATAGCATTAAATCAATGTTTTAATCAATTTTTATATAAATTTATGTAAATTTTAAACAAATATTTAATTATTATTACAACAGATATGAGAATAAATTGTTTTGTAATTAAAGTATTAATTATTTTAATTTCAAATACAAAACAACTTTTATTGAAAGCCGAGTGCGGTTTACCAGCCATTCCTGAAACAACAAAATTAAGTGAATTTAAGGGTAGATATGAAGAAAATACAGTCATTTCCTATGAATGTGAAGAACCAAACAGTATTCTCGTCGGAGGGAAGAGTAGACAATGTGTTGACCACCGATGGATTGGATCGCTTCCAAGATGTGGTCAGTTCTTCAATACAATCAAAAATCAGTATATTTTATGCTTTTATTGCATTTATTTATAGCCAAACAGATATTTGATTATAACTTTTTGGAGAGAATAGAAGTGAAGGAATTGGAATTACCTCTCTCAGTCTACAGGGAAATGAAGTTTAGTACCCCTGGGCCTACGCCTAAACCTCGAAGACTCGGGAAAATAGTGAATAATGTGAGGAAATTCTCGCAATGTTTGGCCACTAAATACCTCTGGAATGTAAATCACTCACAGATTTGGAGTTTTCAGATCAAAAAAGGGGTATTTTTTCAATACTTTGAGCTCTATATGAGGGGCGGATCTCTTCTGGAGAACCATAACCAACAAAAATTACAATTGAGTGCTACCTATGAATACATGGCTGAGAATAGGCTGTGCCAAATGGAAAGGTTTTTATTTATCAAAGATTCAAATAATTATAAAATTGGGTTTATTTGCGATAAATTTGGTCAAACATCCGGTGCTTACGAAGGCATCAATGAATATACAACTAAAATCAAAATCGAGGCAAAAGTGACCGGAGTTTTAAATATTACGACTATTTTTTGTGATTTAAAACTATATTTTATTGAAACTGATTCGTGTGGTTCACCTGAAATGCCCCTCAACTCTGTGCACTTGGTTAAGGACAGGGGGTATTCAGTGTTCTCTTGTAGAGATGGCTTTCAATTGATAGGACAACAGAAAGTGAATTGCAATCCCGAGGGCCTATGGATTGATGACTTCCCAACGTGTAAACCCTTACACATTTGCAAAATACCAGCTTTTGATTTGGAATACCCGAACCTTCGGGTGCAGTACAAGCCATCGGCTCATAAAGTAAATAACACCTTATATGCAGAACCGGATGACATCGCTATCTATTCGTGTTTTACTAATTACACGAATGGCACTCAACTTCGGATGGAAGGGCCGAACATCAGAGTTTGCAAAACAGGCAAATGGACGGGTAGTCAACCCATATGTCAGCAAACAAATGATTGTATTGTTATATAAATTGTTTAATAATTATAACAAATATCTAAAATTATAATCGTTTCTGAAATTACAGCAAAAGTGTTGAGAATGTTGTTCCCATTGAACGGCAATTCCTCTAAGAGTTTGAGCACAAGTCCAACGAAGGTATTCATAATAGTTATGGCAATGTTTGGCTCTTTCTTTGTCGGAGGGGTTTGTGTGGCTGTAGTCCTCTATTCAGTGATCCGTCGGAAGAGGAGATCAAACAGAAGACCGAATATATCGATAATAATCGATGAAAACGAAGACAACGATAATGAGAGACAACGACCAGAGTATGAATCACTTCGTGTCAGTCAATGCAGTCGTTTCAGTAATGAAGTGTTTAATCCTCTTTACGAAGACTTTGAAAAGTATGGAAAGACCCTGAATATACCCTTAGATGAGACCGAAAGTAAAAAACGATTAAATGATTAAGAGATTTATTTTTCACTGAATTTAATCATTTGTTAAATCAATTCAAACATCGGTTCAAAACATTTTTGTTTTTCAAATCATTATATTTTTAGAAATATTTTATAATAATATTACAAATGAGTAAATCATTTGTTACTAACGATTAAAAAATTTAGATTTTTATTAACAAATACAGAAAATAAGTGAAAATCACTATTAATATAAAAACTGATAAAATATTTATCAATACTTTTGATATTATATTTCATTTGGTATTCAAGTGTTTAAATGTCTTTCAATTTTTGAATTAATAATTTTTCGGCACATTATTAGATAAAAATAATTTTTATCTATTGTTGGAAATGATTGTTTGTATAATGAATTCATTATCCAATTTGTCTCTGAATATATTGCATTCATTGAAAATATGATTATTTTGCTAATTATTATAATTTATTTTTTTTATTTCAAATATTTTCTGAATGATTACTCAATAATTGGATTTTAATTGCTTTTATATTGTATTGAATATTCATTTTACTAATGATTAAACGTTTTGCAAAATAGAGGAAAGTTATGAATACAGTAGTAATATTCCCGTTGAACTCAAATTCCAATTACATTAAGGTTTTTATTATAATTTTATTCAAAATATTGATTAAAAACCCATTTATCTAGAAATCAGAGACAGAATAAACAAAATTAAAATAATTAGTCTCTGAATGACCTCTACTTTTGATTTAAAATTAATGATGAAATGAATGTTTGAATATTTCAATAGTTTCTTAAATTTTAATTAAATGTAAATATATTTATATAAAAAATCATATTTTTCTACAGAATTTGTAAATTTTCTTAATTTTGCTAAAATTTGGATTCAATTCAATAGAAATTGAAATTAATTTCTTAAACATTAAAATCATTTAATTAATTGAAATAATTATTAAATTATTGATAAAAATAGATACAAATTAGTATTAAAACTAAAATTTAATTAATAAGTATAATATTTATTTCAATGGACAGTAACCCCAGGATTTAGAGCACCGGAGAAATGATAAATAAAATTCATTATTAAAATGAATACAAATTTTTATTTTCTCAAACATTAACTTATTTTAAAATTAAATTTTATATAAATTTATAGATATATAACAAATAATATGTAATTGAGTGTTGAAATTGTTTCATTATATCCCTCATTAGAAAGTTATTATCAATTTTAAACACAAATACCATCTGATCTAAGATTTCATATGTATTTTGTGATATAATAAAAGTCTTGTAATTAAAGAAAAAAATTAATCATTTGATATAAATATCAATGATTTACGTCAGAAACGGGTCATTTATTTACAGAATCAATACAGTTATCAAATTGAATGTCTGCTTATCTGACAATCAGATCATCAAATGTTATAAATCTTTCATCTCTTGAAACATGATTTCACTCTTTGGATCAAATTAAGTCTCAGAAATATGCAAAAAGTAATGTCAATCCAGTGTTGCATAAGAATTACTGAAAAGCTATCACTGAATACGAGTTTTGACTTACATTTGTGCTGAAAAAACAACACTGATATCTAACACTTGATTTCCTGCAGATCTAACCTTCAATTATCTGAGAAAAATAAAAATTAATTCAGAAATAATTGACAAATGAATCGATATTTTTATTAAACCTTGATTACTTGAAAACAGAATGAGTTACCAACTCGTCCTGACCTCCAACCAGAAGCCGTCACAATCTGTTGGGTAACTCTATATGTTATAAAAAGGGTTTCAATTTTATACATGTGCTTCAAATGCCTTCTTGTGTTTATCATTTGCGGATCTATTGAGACACACCATTACTTTAGCACTTATTTTAATCAGTGGTTGAAAAACACAATTGTTTTTTAGTGATTAACAAATGATTATAAAAAGTAATTAATAAAAAGTAACGCAATTTATCTTCAGTTCAAAAAAGTATTGAAAACATTTTACTTTCAATTGAAGCCGAAAGTGCTTTACTATAAAAGTTTTACAGAAAAACATCTGAAGAATAAAAAACACCTGTTTTTGTATTAAAATTATACATAAAGTCAAAAATATTTGATTAATATTTGTGTTTGAGAACAAGTCGTAAGTTTTTATAACAAAATTTTAAAGTTTTAAACATTTATTTAGTTTTTATTCACTAAAAGACTTAATATTTTGGCGCTTAAACTCAAACCATATCTTCATTTCGTGTTTTTCAGGTTTGTGTTCAAAATATTTCATTCATTCATAAGTTTTCTGAAAATTGTTTTTCAGTTTTGTTTTACCTCTGAAACTACTTTTTGTTACAGTAACAAAAGTAACTTTTGTTTGAGTCTAAGAATCGGATATTTAATTAAAAACTAAATTCTTTGAAAGAAACGATAATTTGATTTCAATTATTGAAATACTCTGTAATTTGAATACATTTCTGAGTAAAAGTATTTTCAGTCATTAAATGTCTGTTTGTATTCCAGACTTTGAAAGGAAAGCATAAAATGTTAATAATTATTATTATTTGAATTTTTAAGGGGATTAATGTTTAGTTGTCTTTATTTTCCCCCTTTTCTAATTGCCCAGAGTTTTGTTCCACATGTATAGCCAGGGGGCAAATACTTAGTAAATGTATTCTGGTGTCACTGCCTTCAAGCTAATGAGATGATATATTTGCAAATAGCACTGTAGGCTTTGGACAACTACCTGACCTTAGCTTAAATTGAATGCACGTCAATATAACGCAGGTCTAAAACCTGTAGAGTTTGCACCTAATTATCAAATTTCAAAACTATAATCGTTTTGCAGAAACAGTTTTATCAGACCTTTAGTCAAAACAAAACAGACATTGGATTTCCTCTCACAGTAACCAAATCTATGTTTAAAATAAGTGCTCATTCAGTACATGTGTATAACCAGGGATGAGATGACATAACACTTCTAAAGGACGATAAATATCACCAGATTTTTACCACATTTCCAAACACAAGAAGAAGAAGACCTTCGACTTTGATTTGTGAAGTCATATATCATTTGAGTAAACAAGACATGGATTCAAATAATAGGTAAGCCCTCAATGACTTGACAGTAGATGTGATCAAAAACTTTTTTAATCATATTTTTCTCTCATTTAAACAAATATTAAACATATTTTTCAATAATTATCTCAATTTAATATTCAATACATTAGCTGTTGTTGACTTAGTTTTGAGTGTATTTTCAATTAATAATTGATAACTAATTGATTGACATTTCTTACATCAAATCAATTATGAATTATAAGACATATCATTCTTAACACAAAAAAAAATAGTTTTTTGGCAAACAATCCAATAATATATTTGTTTATTATTTGTATCATTCAATCAATTCATTTGCTTTTTAGTAATTCAGTTCAACATAACGGCGTTGGGATTGAATTTAATATGGATTTAAATGCCACTCAATCACGAGTGATACCCAAGGGTGGGATGTTGTACGGAGATTACCTGCACGTGAGTTCACAAAGTTTTAATAACAAATAATATTTTTTATCTTTTTTACAATAAATACTGATTTCAATCAAAAACACAATTCATATACAAGTCATGCGATTAATGTTTACTAAGGATTTAGTTTTGAAATAATTTATTCATAATTTAATAAATTTTTCTTAATATTGAAAATATTATCAAAAAATATGTTTTTGTAACAAATCTTTTAATAACTTAATACTTTGACTGCACTGGTAGGTGGATCGGCTGTTATCATGTCAAGAACCGGTGACCAAAGGCACTCCTAATGAAGTACATGACGAGCATCTATTCATAATCACACACCAGGCCTATGAACTCTGGTTTAAACAGATTATTGTTGAAATAGATTCAGTCCGTAATGTAATGAACCGACGGGTGAGCGTAAGTATTTAACCCCTGTCTAACATGTCTTTCCCTCAATGTCTGCGTCAATATAATTGTTTTCACAATAAACCCAATGTTTGTGACAATAATAACTATAATTGCAATCCCTTTCCAGGACGTGGATGAGGCGAATATGCTTATCATCACATCCAGACTAAATCGGATACAACTTATACTTAAGGTATAAATCAATGAAAAGCCATAAAACTGAGAACAAATTTAATGAGTGCTTTGATTTTAGCTTTTGGTGGACCAGGTTACGATATTAGAAACAATGACACCCCTAGACTTTATGGAGTTTCGTAACTACCTGTCCCCCGCCTCGGGCTTCCAGAGCGTGCAGTTTAGACTCATAGAGAACAAGTTGGGCGTAAAGAACGAGTTGCGGACTAATTACGGAAAATTACATTATTTGAAAATCTTTGAAAACCCAAAAGTCATAGATCAGATCAAACAGTCGGAGAACGAGCCCTCACTCTGTGATCTATTGCAGCGATGGCTGGAAAGGACCCCCGGGTTAGAAAAAAATGAGTTTAACTTTTGGGAAAAGTATAAAACTGTTGTCAACGCACTGATGGCTCAGCTGAAGACCGACGCCGAAAATGAAGCCGAAGAGCAACAAAAGGCTATACTTTTGGACGAATGGCGCCGAAAGTCAGAACTATTTGATTCAATATTTGATGTCAATAAACACAATGCACTGATGGCCAGAGGGGACCGTCGGTTCAGTCATCAGGCACTTCAGGGGGCACTTATGATATCTCTGTACAGGGATGAGCCTCGATTCAACCAACCCTATCATATACTTGTGCTACTCATGGATATCGACTCTTTAATAACCAAATGGCGCTGTAAGTGATCAGTCATTGATATAAAACCTAAATTCAGGGGTTATTTAACTGTTTATAAGTCTCACTGAAGTCATACAAACCCCTTATCATTGGCGACAAATATAATTAAATTGAAGTCATATTTCAATTATTAATACTTTTTCAACAAATCCATCAAAAGATTTGATAAAAAATGAATGACTTTTCAGGGGTTTTATTGAATTAATTCCTAAACAAAGTTTATTAAACTTGAAATACAGTGAAGACTATTCACTAAACAAATAATTATTTTAATTAAAGACAAAATGAAAAGCATTTCCTTCACTAAGAGTTGATTGACTCTTAAGGAAAGGATTTGTTATGTATTTCCGGGAATCAAATGAACACTTAATTTGAAATTGTAATCAATTTCATGGTTTATGTTATCAATGACTTTCAGTTTGTAAGACAAACAAAATACCAAACCTTTAATTGCTTTATGTGTTGCAGACAATCACGTGGAAATGGTGTTGAGGATGATAGGTCAGCACCAGTTTGGCACCGGTGGCTCTTCCGGTTACCACTACTTGCGCTCAACACTCAGCGATCGATACAAAGTTTTTGTTGATTTATTCAATTTGTCCACATTTTTGATACCACGTAATTGCATACCTCCGCTCACACCACGGATGAAACGAAGACTTTCTGTTATGGAAGACATACCCGAAGACATCATTTATGATGATATGACCGATGAATGACAGTATTATTGACGACTTATAAATCAATTGCACTATTGTTTCGGACTTTTCGTCTCAAATAAAGGTTTCAGGGGTTTTACATAACATTTTTTTTTTGATGACCAGGTCTTAAATTGATCCCTTTATGGGTTGGATGACTAGGATTCAATGTTTGGTCACCCCTTGATTAAGTACAAAATTTAATAATTGTTTACAACAACTATTTATAGGTTTAAATAAATTTAGTTATATTTTTGTATAAATTATTTCAACAAAAGACAAAAAAAATGAATAAATATTTGTTAATCAATTGATAATAGATTTGAGTCTAAAAACAATTAAAAAGTTTTTTTTTGTATAAAATATATCAAATTTTGTTTCAAATACTAAATATTTTCCTATTTTTGTGTATTGTTTTCAATTTATGTCTGAATTGTTTAAATTAATTATTTTATGATAATCTCATAAAAACACGTAAACGTTGTGTCGATTGTGAAATACAATCAACAAATAAGTTGTAAAATAAGACTATTATAGTATCTAGATATAATATCTAAAATGACTGGTATTTTCTAATTGTTTACTACTTTTTGTTTTTATATGATTTGATTTTTATTCAAATTTAATGACAAATATTTAATAAATCATTTTATTTTGAAACCAATATTATTGTCAAAACATTTCATAATATTGAAGAAAGTCTATAACTATAACCCTTTCCTTTGTTTTCACCTTTGATTTAATTAACTTTTAGTGCATTTAATAAAAAATATGTTTATTATTTGTCAATCACTTCATAATCTCATAAATATTTATATAATTCACTAATCATTGAAAATATTATAATAAATGCGATACAAAAATATTAATTTTGAATTAATTGAAGAAATAGTTGTTTTGTGAAAACATTTGTCTTTTTTTGTAAATATATTGCAATTATTTAATTAAAACATGAAATACAGTAAATGAAACAAAATTTCCAATAATTTCATTCATTGTTTAATTTGTTTACTCATTGGGCTATAAAACCAATACATTGAAACATAATGTGTTTTAAATTATGTTTAAATAAAATCAAATTTCAATTAAGTATTAAATCTTATGCTAAAAAAGTATAATTTTTTTTTATAAATGTTAACAAAATGTTAATTAATTTCAATTTATTATCAGTTATTTTAATTTCATTAACAAATCAATTAACAGTTTATTCAACAATTCATAGACCAATGACCGCTAAATCATTGCAATCGGCACTCAATAGTGCAAAGGGTGGGGATGTTATTGAAGTTAAAGGAAAGGGTAGTTATAAGGGAAGCTTTACTATGCGGTCAAGTGGTAAAGTTGGACAACCTATCACATTGAGAAGTACTTCCAGGGCTATTATATCGTGTCTCTCTACAAAAAGCAATGGTATTTATATGAAGTAAGCATTGCATTTTATATCACCTTTCTCAACTCAATTGCAAATCAGATGATATTATTTTCTTTGAAAATATTTATCACATTATTATTCTTTGACTCAATTCTAATGAAAACAGTTATAAGTGTTTGCAATAACTTTATGTTAAATACTATTTCATTGAATAAAAGTAAACATAAAATGAGAATAAAATAATATTTTTCTTACCTTAAAATCAATTTCATTTAATTCTGGGAATAGTTTAGCAATTGTTTACAATTAAAGTGTTTTCAGTGTTTGAGTAAAACAGTCAATACTGATAGAAAGTTAATAAAATTTATCTTGTTAACAATTTATAAATGACTATCAAAACTAAAATATTTAACAATTTATAGATTTTTCAAATTTAAATCATCCAAAAAGTAGATTACATTATATCGAGGGTTAAAATGACGAAAGTTTTAGCGTTTAAATGCAATCATATTCTTATATTAAGTGAAACCCCATAAACAGGTGGTCAATGAAAGGGGCTTTCCATCGCTCGCACAGTTATTTTGAGTTATTATCTCTTTCTTGTAATCAATATTGAGTGCAATCTTGACTTTTATTGCACGAGAAATACAATTTGAAATAAAATTCATTGATTTATATGACATAAACAGAAATAAAAAGCATTGGATTATTAGAGGCGTTATAATTGCCAACTGTTTGAATGGAGTGGTGTTGGACTGGTCTTCCGATATAACCATTCATTCCTTGATTATGAGAAATATGAGAGAAAAAGCAATTCATATAAAAAATATGAGTAAAAGAAATACTGTTATTAATTGCATAATTGAAGACTCAGGGCTGGACCGCACCAAACATGCCGGTGCTATAACTATTGGTACGGACTTTAGTTTCTGGTATAATAAGAACCCTGATAATTCTAGTAGTAATGAAATTATTGGCAATAGAATTGCTTACTGCACCGGCATTTTGATTGAGATAAAAGAAGGAACCTGTTGCAATACCATTACTGACAACATCTTGAATGGGAATGGTATTATAAGAGATAATGATTGCTGGATAAAAGTCAAAGGCAATGATAACAAGATATTTAGGAATTTAGGAATTAATACCAAAAACTACGGATTTATTGTATGTTTTGTTAATTATTGTCACAATTGTTGACCAATTTATTCATTAAATCCTATTCTTCAGGTGCAGACCGATAGCAGAGCAAAGATAGGCGGCTGTGAAAACGCCTTCAGAGAAAACAAATGTTATATAAAATCAGATAATGTTTGTTTCAATATCTTAAACAAAAGCTCAAGGTGCTTCAATGAAGTGAAAAATAATTACGAAAACATAACCGCTGTTTCATAAATGCAAACAATTTTTTGTTTCAAGTTTTTATAGTTTTTGATAATTTTTATGTTATTTTGTTTTAATAACTATTTTCATCACATGTTGTGTCTATAATTTAGATGAAATGATAATTGAGATATAGTGCACACATAGTAATAACCCGGTGCTGTACTCATCAACAACTATTTCATTGTTTCTAAGAATCCCTTTTGAATTGTAATCTAAAAACAATTGATATTTTACTGAAACGACAAAAACAGGAATTATTTTGAACTATATTTCATATCTCATGAAAATACTGTATAATAATTATTGCATTAAATAATTTCAGATAAAATGAAAAAATAAGTTTTATTTTGAATCAAATGATTGGGTTTTATGTTAAAACGTATCAAATGTTGATTCAAAACATATTTTTACAAACAGTTAATCAGTTAAATGAAAACACATTTATATTATTTAATATTAATTTCTTTGGTATAAAGTCTTTAATAAATATTTATATCGAAAGTATTGAATGAAATAATAATTTTGTTCGTCAAATGAGACATCAAAATATTCCGGGTCTAAGCATAGGGCTGTCCTATTCATGGTTTTGCACGTTTAGACCATTAATTTTGATGAAAGTTCAACAAAACATCGTTTCACTTGAAAATTGTTGTTCAAAAACCACTCTTCCATTGAATTGAATAAAACCTCTAAAGACCTGATAATAAAGGAGTGTTTCGTTTCATTCACTCTTCAGTTGAGTGTAATTAAAGTTCATATTTAAGGAAAATAGTCTTTAAATTGAGTTTCAATTAAGATATGAATAAAAATTTGATAAATTATATCACATTTATTGCCAATTGTTATCTCAAAACAAAGTTTATATAACAGAAATCATTTTGAATTTGTGTTTAGTTTTGTTATAAAATAAAGTTTATTTAAAACACAATTTGTTTTAATAATAATTAAAAGTATTATTAATATAATAACAGTTGAATTGAAGTCTAATATTGAAAAGTGCGCTATCATTGGTTGACATACGCTATCGGACAGTCGTTTTATCGGCTTTGGATGAAAATACATAAAAAGATTATTTGATTATACAATGACTGCAATGACTGCGTGTAAATGTCATTGAATTGTTTTGACAATACTTTCAATTTAAGCTGAGTTAACATCAAATTATTTTATTTACTGTTTGGTTGACTACAAGTGAAAAACATTTCAATAATAAGTCAAACGCTTTGTTCTGACATTCAGTTTATATTTCTCTCTCACTATTAAAGGATAAAAAAAGTTTTGTCAAAAGTTTTACTCACTTTTTGAGTGAATTTTATTTATTATTATATTTTGTGTCAAAAGTAATGATAATATGGGAATCAATACAGAAATATTCAGTGAAGAAGTGGTGGACGACTTGCGCTGCTCTATATGTCTAGAGGTATACGACCAACCCTTACAGATCTCTACGTGTAAACACATCTTCTGCTCAAATTGTATCCACAAATGGATCGAGAAGTGTGACCAACAGCCCACCTGTCCTCACGATAGGAGACGAATATCCAAGTATGTGCTAAAACAAGCGCCGAAAGCATTGAAGAAACAGATCAGTCAATTGAAAGTGAAGTGTGACTACCGATCCAATGGGTGCTATGCTGTCATCAAATACGGAGAACTGAAACAACACCAACAGAACTGTGAATATAACCCAAAGTTTTGCCGCAAATTTGGAAATTGGTTTAAAAAGACTTCAAATTCAGATCAAAATAAATTTGAAAACAGGAATAGTTATGTTTACTTAACAACTATGCCATCCCTTTACAGCTTCTCCTACTGTACGGTCACAAACAGGTATTGAACTGAAACCCAACAATCAGTTTTGAAAAATATTAATATTTATTCAAATTTAATATTAGTTAACATTTTATTACAAGTGTTTGTAAAACATTAAAAGACATTAAACTTAATGTACACTGGATTTGAAACCACTAGACCTCGAGTCTAGAGATGAAAATCTGTAAACAATTTTCTCTAAAATTTTCAATACTTATAAATATTTGATAATTTATTGGTCATATGTTTGACTGAAATATTTATTTTAATGAAAATTATTTATAATTTTATCGCAAATAATAACAATATAGTCACTCATTCTGACAGCGATTTTCAGATACAGTATTGCAAAGAAAATTGTTTTATTTCTGTTAAGCTATGAGTGATTTCAATGTTATTTTCAGTCATATTATAAGAAATTTAATTTTAACTATAATTTGTGAAACAATTGTATAGATTATAGATTATATACTCGTTTAAACCCTTTTTACAATATTTCTGTAAATATATTTTTCATTCAATTATTTGTAATATATTTCATATTTTGTACAATAAAACCAATTTTTTAATTATTTATTTTATTTTGAGTTATTTTTTATGCATTTTATTGTTTATTAGACAAAAACAGATATAAAGCAATAATATTCTGGTATATTCTGGTTTCAAGTCATTCATAAACAACTCTTTGGTTCAGATTTTGAAAATATATTTCTTTCGATACAATGATTGACACATTTTTTTAGTTTTGTTTTAATACATATTAAATGAGTTATTATTTATTGATTTACTGTCGATAACCCATAATTTATATGTTTTAAAGCACATCAAAAACTTTGTAGGAATTGATTGCCTTTGAGTTCATTGTCATCACAATTGTCCCAACGATAAGACTCGAGGATAAAAAAGTGTGACTTTTAGTGACTTTTGTTGAATTTATTTGATTTTTATATCAATTATAAAAGACTTTAGACTTTCTCTCAATTGTCAACAAATTATTAGTCCTTTTCATCTAATAATTAGTTTTAATCCTTAATTAATGATTACTTAATATTTAGCAAAAACAAAACTGAGCAAGTTAGTAGTTATCAAAATATTTTTAAATGACTTGAATATATTTCTAAAAATAAAGTGAAATCAATTCAAAAACAATTTTATCATAAAAACAAAACTCAATATTTTTTTCTGACTGTAAATCATATGACATTGAAATTTAGGTTAAATTTGGTTAAACTAAATAAATGTATTATATTTGTTACCCTTCACATATTAAATATTAGTTTTAATTATCAATTAGATGTCATCTTGTTTAAATAAACTCTAATTATTGAAAACAACTTACAGTTAACCCCCTTTCCCCTCAATTATCAAATAATATTTTGCGTAGTTTTGTGTATTGGCCTAAAAATTATCAGTTATTTTGACTCAAAATGTTTTCATTTGATTAATGTATTTACAAATGTGTTATTCAGTGCTAAACTCAATGTAAAACAGAATTAATCAAAATTTTGTTATTGTTTTCAATATTAGATGAAATCATAAATACTTTTTGAATCACTTTCTTGTTTACAAAACAAAATTATTTAAAAATCATTTAACACTCAATACATTCATTAAATATAATTATTTTAAGCCATTCAGTGATGTCTTATGTTATGTGATATAACAATACTGTACATACATTTATACATTGGGTCAGATTGTACTTGAGGTTTAGCATTAAATCAGTGCACAATACAGTAATGTTGAGCTAATTTATGTATTAATTATCTATACTTACACTGTAGTCGACATATCTTTTCAATCAAAAGTTTAAAAAAATTCAATGTTAAGTGAATTAAAGCATTGAGTCAATTCTACAGTTACCAAGTAAAAATATGCTAAACTTTTGCACTCATTTAACATTGAAATCATTGATTGATATTTTGTTTGGAAATATAGGTTAAGAATTTTTGCAACGATTTGATCCAAAGTGTGATATTATTTATGTCTATTTTGTGACTAAAATTAATATCAATTATCAAACGCTTAAACATATATTGAATACAAAGAAAATCTAATCAAAAGTTAATTAAAACTCATTTATTATAATAAATGTAAAACTTATTCTGAGATTAACCACAAAAACCACAAATTAATTGAAATGTAAATAAAAATGAAGTCATTAATGATATATAAAAATTTAAATCACTTTAGAATAACCAAGTCTAGTCTAACTTCAAGAATATTTTATTTTCTTGACATTAACATTGTATTGTACAAGGTGAATTCAATTGAATGATGTTACAAAAACTAGATTATTATTGTATTAGCATTTACTTTACAAAGGAGACCTTGAATTCAAGAATATAGCAATAACATTAGGTTAACCCTGATCAAACCAGTATTCAACCGATTTTATTAGTTCTTTGCATTCATTAAATTCAAAAACTCATAGAATTTAATGGATTTTTATTTTTAATCATTAAAACAATCGACAGATTTTGGGATTAAGTTATTATTGAATTAAATAAAACAAATGCAAACAAATGTTAGAAAATTATTGTTCAGTCAATCAATGGTTTATTTTATTTACAAAATTCTATTTATAATCAAAATTGTCATTCAATTAAGGATTTACTAAAATGTTATCAAATTATATGTAATTGAACTCAAAATTGATTAAAAATATAATTTCAATGAAAATGTTTTACTCATTCCATCTGAAGGTGCGATTTCTAAACAAAACTAAGCATGCTCATTTCACAACCTACATATAAATCGTATTCAACTAAATAACAATATGATGATGAAAAAATTGATCTTGGTTGTTAGAATAGTGCA
Source organism: Pantelozetes paolii (assembly GCA_034687845.1). NCBI lineage: Eukaryota > Metazoa > Arthropoda > Arachnida > Sarcoptiformes > Oribellidae > Pantelozetes > Pantelozetes paolii. Next base: position 15,211 of record JAQGAT010000821.1, read on the forward strand.
AAAGTGATCTGAAAATATAATTTTGTTTTAAACAAAAATAGATTTTATTTGTGATAATAATTAAAACATTGAATAAATTTATTAAATAAAATAAAATTCAAACAATTTTTGTTCATTTCAGTGAAGTCTAAGACTTTGTTATCAATTATAACATCAATAAAACAATTAAAATATTATTCAATAAATAAATTGCTTTTAAATTTAAAAAATAAAATATTTTAAAGACATTTAATTAAAAACTTGCGCCACAGTTAGTACAACGCTTCTCTCGCATAGTGAACAAACAGAGCTAGGTTAAAATAAACAAATTCCTATTAGAATTGAACTTGATTCAATTAATTTAGAAATACTAACCAATCCCAAGGGGAAGAATAATATACAGCAGAGAATACCTGTGAAAGTGATTATAATAATTAATATTTTCAATACACTTCATAATTAATGTCACAATTATTGGTTAAAGTCTAAGCAATGTTATCTATCTATCAAACAATCAATTGATTATTAAATGAAACGCCTATGCATTTCACTGAATAATTTAATGAAGGTATTTATTTCAGGATATTTTAATGGGTCTGAATATTTAACCCTTACCCAAACACGTGAACTCATCATCCAATACCCCGACCCGACAGGTAGGACATCCACCTTAACAATAATTTTTTATATTTTAATAACTTATAATCAATTCATTGATTGATATCTCGTGACTCACCCATCACTACAACAGTTTGGGGCTGAGGCTGTAAAGGGGGAAAAGTTATATAAAATGGTTTCAATTAATTATAATAAATGATTAAATTATATCAAAAATATAAGCAATTAAATCAATTAACCCTGATTAATAGGGTTAGGTTTTACCTTTCACTTTCATTTCATTTAAACCCTGTTTTAACTTTTCTGCTATTATATCTGTTTCAAACACCAGATCAGAGCAAAAACAAAATGACTTAATAAACTATCCTTGTTTATTTTATGGTTTATTTTGTACAAACCAAACAATTTATTATAATTTCAATTCAATGAATGCTTTTATATCTCATATGAATAGGAATTTATAAAATGATTGCAAACCTGTTGTTGTATAACAACAGTACCAGTTTGTCCATATTGTTGCGGCACTTGGCCAGGAACATATGCACCTTGATGCGGTGGGCCTGGTGCCCAACCTGGCTGATTAGGTCCAGAATATGGTGGTGCGGGTCCAGATTGTGGTGCCCATTGCTGTTGACCTTGAGAACCTATTTTTACATAAATGGCTTTAAATTAATACAAATAATTGAACACAAATTTCATACCGTATTCACTCATTAATGCTTTAATTAATTAATAATTTTAATTAAAAATTTATAAAACTTTTGATTTTATAATTGAAAATATGTTTTGAAAAGCTTTTATAAGTTAACACTAAATACGCCCTGAAATGAAGTTTTAACACAAAAAAAACCTATTTATCAATAAAACTATTTAAACGTTACAACGGTTTGTGTAACGCTTAATACAGTACTGTTGAAGATATGATAGTTGTTATTTAGATATTCTTACCTTGGATACAATAGTAATCAAATTCAATCAATTTGTATACACAGTGTGTTATAGACTTGTATTTAAATTATTTCAATTTAATCGATAAATCTTTGAAACACTGAACTGAATGTCAAACAAAAAGTGTTTTTATTTATTCACAACTGAAATGAAATTCAGGTTTTCATTCAATTTTCTTATTATTTAACATTTATTTCAAATCAATTATTGACTGCATTTCTCTGCACTTTGTATTCACTAATGTTTATAAAAACTGTTGAATCGATTTAATACTGTATTTAAAACGAGAATTCAATACTTAATAATTAATAAAAAATATAACTAATCTAGAGAAATTAAAAGAACTTACCATTCTTGTAATCCATTTTATATCAAATTATTGAGAAATATATTTGAAATAAAATAAATAAAATAATAAATTTGAAAATCAATGGTTTGTTTCAAAAGAAAATAGTTTTATCACTAATTTTTGTCGTATACTGTATATAGATATTAATTAAAGTATATTTCTAATTGTTGTGAAAGGTGTAACCAATGGCAGAGTAATCTCAATCAGGTGTTGTTATACAGTTTTGCCAAATTGAAATGTGAGACGGTTATTTGTCCATAACTCAAAAATCATTTGACTCTTCTCAAAATAAAAAATACGCCAATTTTAGATTTCTGTCACACATGTTACCAGTATAAATTCTTATTTAGATATTTAAGTTAAATTTTTTCATGATTATTTCTTTTGGAAATTTTTATCAATTTGAATTTTAAAATGGTGATAAATTGGATATTAACAAGCAGCAATAATAGGCATTGATATTATTGTTTAGCAGTAATAAAAAGAATACTTAGAATGTTATGGATAATCGTAAGGGCTATTAGAAAAATACAAATATCCCAGGTAAAAATCTCATAAATAAAGTGCAGGTATTTTTTTCAATACAAATAAAGACTAAACACTGATATCTAAACATTAATTTGAAAAATAATTATATTGAATTTGATATGAGATAGGTGAATGTTGTTTACTAGAATAAATTCAATTGAATATCATTTTCAGAATTTTATAATAAAATAATAAAAACAAATTTTAAAACATTTTATTTGTAGTTAAAAATAATTTTAATTATTTTAAATATAATTATAAAAATTCAAATTCACGTGATTTACACTTAATGTTACGAAATCTATCAATCAATCACTAAATATAATCCGGGTATTAGTTTATATCTGCAAATGATGATAAAAAATATATCAATTATTATTGTTTTTCAGAGAAATTATGAAATTTTGTAAAATTAATATTTATTTTTTCATTTTATCCGTGAAAACACGAATAATTGAATGGAGGTCTGACAAAGCCCTGGGTAAACCATCATATTCACGGTTTTTGTAATTATTTTATTATGAATTTATGAATAATATCTTAAAATTAATTTTACAAATAAATATCACTTTTGATTACATTTTGTTTCATTGAAAATACAATAAACATATAAATCATTGATAAGAAGAGAGAAAATGTGTTTAATTCCACACAAAATGTGATTTAATTATTGAAATAAATTAATAAAACAAAGAAATCAATTAAACACTGAAAGAGTTGATGATATGAGGGATGGGTCGACAAATATGTTTGCAATTTATTTATGTTTTTATATGTTTTCACTTGAATTTATGTTTAACTAATCAAAACATCAAATCTGAAAATGTGATTGAATCAGAGAAACCCTCCCTTTGTCTCATTGAAGGGGACATTGTATGTCCCAGACTCTATTATCGACACTATAATGAAGACAATCCACAATTATATATGTCTTCTGTAGACATGAATAAGCTTTGGATGAATCGATTGATTCCTTATTTTATTGATTCCTCTTATTCTGAATCCCAATCCAATCTAATCAAGGAATCGGTCTCTGAATTGGAAGGACAGACATGTGTGACATTCAAACTGTTGGCAACACAACCACAAAATGAAGACTACATTTGGATTAAACCAATAGAGGGTTGTTATTCATCGGTTGGCAGAACAACAGGAAAACAAGACCTGAGTTTAACCACTGATTGTCTTAATAAAGGAAAGGGAACTATCATTCATGAACTGATGCACGCATTGGGTATATTCCATGAACACACCCGATATGACCGGGATCAGCATATCTATGTAGAGGTTGGGAATATTATTCCCGGATTTGAGTCCAATTTCAGAGTCCGTCCCAAAGAGTTGTCAGACCTGTTGGGAGAGTCATATGATTTGGAGTCTATAATGCATTACGGAATCCATGACTTCTCCATCGATCCCAACACAAGACCAACCATTCGTGTATTGGATCAGACGTTTGATGTCTCAAAAGTTGGACAAAGAAGTCGTGTTAGCGATTTAGACCAGAAAAAGTTGGCCAAACTTTACCGGTGCGACATAAAGCAGTGCCCACAGCCTACCAGTCCATCCGGCGGTTCATTTAGTGGCAGTGATCACACTGTCGGTGCGATTATTACGTATGAATGCAATACTGGTTTGACTTTAGTTGGATGTAATGAAAAGTATTGTCGATACGATGGCCAGTGGTCGGGAAGGGATGTCCTATGTTTGGACAAACCTATCCATTACTGCAACTTTGAAACGACTGGCAATGAGTTTTGTGGTTGGAGTCCAACCACTGATTCAATGTTCAATTGGCAGCGCAGGTGTGGCGCCACTCCTCAAACAGATACCGGTCCTATTGATGACTATACATATGAGACAAGTCGTGGTTACTATATCTTTATGGAAACGTCTGCTCCACGAAGAAGGGGTGATATCGCGAAGATTAAGTCAATTGACTTCACATCAACTTCTGGTGTCGTCTGTGTTTCCTATGCTTACTATATGTTTGGCCAAAAGTTGGGAACATTAGGCCTGTATTTGAGTGAGTCTTCAATGGGAACTAAATTGGTTTGGGAGAAGACAGGGAACCAGGGTCCTAAATGGGTTCTGGAACAGTTCAAGATAAATGTTAAACCAAATGAAGCTTTTCATCTGATATTTGAAGGAATAGTAGGTTTGAAGGGTTTTAGTGATATAGCATTGGATGAGATACTGATCGTTGAGTGCACTGAAGACGAAGCGAACAGAAAAGGCTTTAAAAACATTGAAATCTAATCAAAAATATTTTGTAATGTTTTGTAATTCAAATAATTGTTTCGTTTATTACTATTCATTAAATTCATAACAATTGTTACAAAACTTTTAATCATTTCATCTCTTTTTGAAGACTAAGTGAATCAAAGTTCACGATTGAGTTATCAGTGATATTAGTGACCAACTGGTGGTGTATTTCGTGACCAAACACTCATATCTTGTAATTTCTAAATCTTATCAATAATTTGTTAACAATTTTCAGTAAAAACAATTGAAATGAACTCATATTCTGTCCCTTTCTTTGAGATAACGCCTACTCTTTATTCACCAAAATTATGCACTTTTTTAGAGTAAAACAAATCATTTTTTGTTTCAATAGTTTTATAATAAAATAATAATTTTGACGATAAATGCAATGAATTTAGTAATTATTGTCTTATTTTTAATATTGAAGTCATTAATAACCGAAAGCATTGAAAGTGAGTATTGAGTCTAACAATTAAAATATTCCTGATTAATGGCTTCTCTGGTAATTATGTTTACAATTATACTGTATATCCTGGGTCTGGCTACAGTAGGGATTGAATTTTGACCCTGTTTATGAATTTTTATTAAAGTTATTTGATATATCAATTAATCACTAAATATCTCATGAATTATATTAATATTTTTTATATTGAATTTTATTTGTTTTATATTTCAGACAACTATTAAAAACTTATTTCAATAGACATATCATTTATAGTCTAAAAACCAGACTATCTTTCCATTGACTCCAAATTGAAATTGATTTCATAGTCTGACAGAAATTCTTGTTATATTGACTCAAATATTTTGGACCCAAACCCTAAGTATTGTTTGTATAATAGTATGTCAGGTGTGGTAACTTTGAATTCCTGAACTCATGTTAAGGAAAACTATCAGTGCAAAAGTTTTCAGATCATTTTAGTTACATTATGAGTGACGGTCAACACCTATTCCAGTCCTGTACATACCTGTGCTTATTATTGCCGGTCAATAAATATTACTTTTGTCTCGTAAACCATAATAATTGAGGCAAAGGTTAGTAAATATAGTTAAGAATCAGATATCGATAAACTGAGCGCTTGAAGGCACGGGTAGTTTATCTAACCATTAGTAAACCAAATCAGAGTATTTTTCCCTTGTTAACAATTCTGTAATTTCATTAATAATTCATTTTAATTAATGGTAATCACAACCAAAACATTAATTACCGGTTGAAAACATAATTTTATTATTTTATTCATGATTTTCCTCAGCTTTTCCTTCAAATGAGAAAATAAGACATAATTTGAAACCAAAAGTTTGTGAATAATTATTTTGAACACAGATTTGAATTATTTGTGCAAAAAATCATTAAATTTTAAACTAATCGTGATTTCAGACCCAGAATATCAAAATTTAAATTATCAATCAAAATACAACCAAATGAGTGATAATTATGCACAAAATGCTGAACCATTACATCAAACGCAGTCAAAGATAACAACACCAAAGAGTGAAAATCACTTCACAAGCACTCAAAGCAAATTCAGTAAAAAATTATTACTATTTTTGATGAAATAATTTAATGACAATAAAAATAACTAATATTTCCTTCATTTACAGAATCACTGGCTATTGTGAGCTCTGTTTGTGCTATCATTGTATTCATCATTGGTTTGTCTGCTCTTTATATACAATACAAGGATAGACATAAAAGTAATGGATTTAATAGATTAACAAATGATAATTCAAATCGGAATGGCTTTCAATTGAATTCAATTTCATCTAACGTTGAATTAAATTTAGACATTCAGGCGAGTAGTCTATATCTAAACCGAGGAGTAATGGCTTTCAATGAAATTACAACTGAAATACTAAATCATAACATCAATACTAATAATAATATTCAGAGATCTTAAAAAATAGTTTTTTTTTATCATTTTGTCATTAATTTCGTTATTTTAGACAAAGTTTTCCTCTTATTAGAGATATTTTAAAATTTAAAACTTTTGTCGTTTAATAATAATAAAGAAAATAATAATCAGATCTTAATTTAGATTGAAATCTGATATCATTGTAAAGATAACTATAAATATAAAAGTATTTGTAAATTATTTTCAATGTTTAGAGCACTTAAACATAACATTCCTTTCATTAAAGCTGTTTTCATCTATACATCAAACGCTGTCTTTATTTCTAAATATAAATACAGAAAATTGTTTTTCAAGTAATAAATGGAAAAAATCTAAATCTAATGGAAATACAAATTAACAAAAAAATCCATAATAAATGTGAACTTATTTATCAAAAATTAAGTGTTTTTTATGCTTTCGTTTTATGAATATTTTATTTTTAATAACTGAGTGACTCAGTAATGAGAGAGAGAGAAAGAGAGAGAGAGAGAGAGAGGGAGAGAGAGAGAGAGAGA
>JAQGAT010000822.1:0-22295 GCA_034687845.1 Pantelozetes paolii
TAACAATCATTGAATTATCAGGGGAATTTCTTCTTTGAATCTAGGGGGAATCATAAAACTACTTTTTCCGATCAATAGTTGTAATCATGTATTTTTGAACGGGTACAAGAGAGGTACTCTGGCATATGAAAACTGCTCAGATCTGATTTGAAGAAAAAATAAATATTTCTTTATATTGAATAAAAATAAATTCAATTGCCGCATGATTTTAACCTGGGGGTTTATCGCTGAGATTTTAAATTTAAATTTTATCGACAAATGTTTGAAATATTAATATAATTCATGAATTTAATTGTGTTTTAGTCTTAAATTTAGTTTAACTGAAATAAAATATTTTCATTAATGTCATTGTTTTCAATGAATTGTTTGTCAATTCAGTGCTTAATATCCTATTTCTGGATATGCTTTCGGATTCAATGAAATTATTCATCAATTTTTTGATTATGACGTCAATTGTATGTGAAGTTAGAGTTGATATAAATTAAAGTTTGTCTTAAAAACACATTTATTTATCAAAAATAATATAAAATAATTGATGTATTATTTAATACAATATTTAATTAAATAACTTTAATTAGAATTCAATTCAGAGTGAAATTTCATTGGCAAGTTATCCAGGTAACATTCCATAATTAATTTATTAAATATATGTTTGTTCAATCAGGTGCTCAGGGTTAATAAAGATTATTCTTATATTGTAATTAATCTCTCAAAATGACTACAATTTCTATACAAAGCGACTGCAAAAATGATACTAAACAAGGTACTCTATTCAAGTTTATTAAATCCGATCTCAGTAATATATTTTCATAGATTGTCCTGAATCAACAACAAATGCTTCAGGTTATAATATCAAACTGATCTTTTTGTACAACATAATTTGGCTTGTATGTTTATGTTTATGATTATGTGATTCACTATTTACTGATTTTATTTGAATAATAATTTTAAAATTAAACATTTAATGTGTTAATAGCTCTCTGGTTTAAGTCTGATAATAATTGGCTCAATTGAAGTCTCCGATTATTATCATAAAAGACCTGGATATATTTTATCAATAACTGACGGCTGTCTCATAATAATCTTATTTATCTTTGGGATGTACTCTAAGATTACAAAACTTATTTATATTGTAAACATTTATCACTTTATTGTTGTTCACAGAAATATATGTAATTGTTTTGATTATCTAAAGATTCGTTTTGGGTTTACCGTGCTCATTGTCCTACAAATAGTCACAATATCCTGTCTCATCGTGGACTTAAACATTGGATATTACGTAAATGTTAGACACTAAATATACTATAAAATATTTAATTCAATAATATTACAACAAGTGATGTTTTATTATTTTAATGTATTTTAGGGACTGACATTAGGGATAACCCTGTGCCTTATCAACATAATTGCCTTGATGATGGAAATAATAATATTCTTCCTGGCATTTAAGAAAGGCAATCATTTCTTGGCTTTAGCCTACGATTCACTGTTCAAACCATTTGGTATTCAAAATCCTATATAATCCTAAAGTTATATAATACAGTATGTAGTCATTGTAGACTTTATTTTGCACCTTGGATATTTAATAAAGTAATTTCTTTCAAAAATAATTGTGTTTTATAATCATATTTTCAATTACAACTACATATTCCTGAAAACAAAAATTAAACAATTACATATACATGTTCCTGGTATACTACGTTCAGGGTACATTTTTAATTTCTTAATTAGCCAAGAACACGTTTTACTCGATTTGTGAAAAAACAAGATTTATTTTAAAAATAGACTAAAAGTGAAGAAAAGTGTAGAAATTCTGTGACAAAAATGAGTAACAAATTCTTTGAGGAAAAAACGCTTTTTCTCTTAAATGTTATTTAAATAAATGGTTTTCACGAAAAAAAAATGTTTAAAATAGTCTTTCAATTGAATTAAGCAAACAGTGCTCTAACACTGGATGCTCAAGGATTATGCGTAGGTCTGGTAGGGGTCTGTCTGTTAGTCACTAATAAATTATTATACATTGAGTTAAGCAGTAAAACACATACAAAAACCCAAAGCAATAATTATCTGTTTAAGTGAAACGCTATTTTGCACTACATTTATGTCACTCTAAACTCTGAACTCATATTTTTGTTACCGTTTTTTGTATTTTTATACATTATTTTCATTTTTGCAGTGAAACTCAAAAATCTTTAGTATTTTTTCCGGAATCTGAAGGATATTCTGCGAAATATTATCAATCATTTCGCTATTTATTCAAATAATATTCAGCAACAGTTTAAAAGTGAATATTCCTGTGCTTTCACTATATTTTCTTTGTGACTATTATTAAGTGAATTTTTGCACAAAAGTTGAAACAAAAATATTTCAAAAATCTGTGAATACTGAGAGTTTTTATCATATTTTTGTGTCACAAATATAATCAAAAGCATATTTCTCTTCGTCATTAATATTCATAATAATTAGTAGAGTTATCCGGATTATGTCAGAATTGGACGCGTCAGCGATTAAAGTGTTTGGCCCTGGTCTGTCGGAGGGCACGACTGGCAAGAGATGTATGATTTATTTCTCTGGTGCCCCTATTGGGGAATTGGAGAAAGGACTGACCAGTTCAGTGGATGGGCCACAAAAATCTGAGATTATATTTGATTTTGAAAAAGAGAACCTTGATGGAAATATTGAAGCATATTATGTGCCCATATTGCCCGGAGATTATAAAATTACAATTAGATTTAATGCAAGACAAGTCACTGGTAGTCCGTTTAGAGCCAAAATCACTGGTGAACCTGTGTCCGCTGAAAAGTTAATCTCCAAGGTAAATTATAATTTTACTAAATCTATATTATTTGAATATTAAAACAATTATGAATAAAATGTGTTAACATTATTGAACATTTCATTTTAACAATAATAAATTAAGTTGACCTAGTTCTTAAATTTGCAGAGAAGCAATACTAATAAACTAACATTGATACTATTCTGAATTTAGGATAATGGCTTTTTTATTTATGTTTTTATTTCAATTCATTGCTTATAAAGTTTGAAAACATTTAATGAAAATGTAAACTATTTTTTATATAACTCTTGGATTTGACTCAAGAATTAAATTGTAATCAAATATAAGACAACGAGTGACGAGAAAAAGAGACCCTTTTTATACAATATTCAGCACTTTTTTTGATTTGTTTATAAATAACAACAAAAGTGTTTCATTCATATCATATTTAAAATAATAATTTTTAATTATGCATAAAAACCGGTTCTTAATGAACCATGCTTGTATTATTATGAATTAATAGTGCTAGATAAATAAATATAGATTGAGGTAATCAATTATAATGTTATGAATAGGTGACAGTTCATGGCCGGGCGTCAGAGTTGGGTAAAGCGTTTGCCGTTAATGAGTTTGTTGTCGACTGCAGTCGTGTTAAGCCAGTGATTGGTAGCCTTAAAGTTCATGTTAAAGGGCCGGAGAGAGCGTCTGCACAGTTGAACTTGGTCGATAATAAAAACGGCACTTTCAAAGTGCTATACAAACCGACTTCATCTGGAATTTATGAGATGGATATTAAGATAGCTGAAGCACATATACCCGGCTCACCGCTCAAGATCAGAGTGACTGAATTTTTGTCATGTTAAAGAAGATTGGACAAGTGACAATTTCATCTCTATCCTGCTTATTTATATTACACCCCTTAGTCTGCTTTTTGCTAAATTGTAATTCCTTAATAGGTTTGCTATCAATATATCAGTGCATAGACTCCTAATCTCATGACTTCCACCCCTTAATCCTTGTCCACACAATGGCTTCAACATCACTGCCCTCTTAATTGTCAATAAATGAAATAAACATAAGATTAATGAGTTTTTAATTGTTTTTTAAATGCTCTGTAATATTAGCTGTAATTTTGATAACACTTTGAACTTTATTAACAAATATTCATTAAATTGTTTAAAAAAAGGTGTTTTTGTTGAACAATAAAGATTTGGATTGAATTTCATTTGTTAATTGATTACCTGATATTTCAACAATTAATTCTATCTGAAAATTGATCAAGGTTTATTAATTATACAGACAGTTTATAATTTATCTACGCTAAACTAAATACCAGTGTTTGTTATCATTTAGACAAACAACTAATGATTGTATTAATTCATCAAAACGTGAAATGAAATTATTTCTGAGGCAAACATGACTGCGCTGTCATTGAAAAGTCATCTACAGTTCAAAAAACAAAGCATAAAATTGTTTACAAAACTGGTCTTGAAATTAATGATTAATGACTTTGTAGTAGATTTTTTGAAGACTAAAGAGAATTAAGGGTTAAATTGTTTTTCAATTAAATCACGAAAAGCATATAAAATCGCAAATTATTTCACTAATGAATAATAATTTATTCAAAGATGAGGTAGATTTTGATAAAATCTTAAATCCCCATAAAAAGAAAATATAGGGAACGGTTCCCAATATGTACAAGAACAATCAAATAACGCTCGCCGTAGACAATGTATTTTTTATAAATTAACGTGGCATTGATTTGTAGCCAAGATAATTTTATTTCAATTGAAGTAGAGGTTATTCTTTTAAAATAGAGACAAGTTTACAGTTTTATATTTTTATAAAAAAAATTTAGCAAGATTTATTATTGAATAATATTGGATTTAACTAATAAACCAAGTTTAGTTTTTATAAAAATCGCCAATAAAATTTTATAATTAATTACAGTGTATAATAAAATAAGCCAGATGCTCCCTTGTAAATCAATTAGTGAATTTTATTTTATCCTAATTATATGTAAAAAAAAATTCAATTCAATTCTGATAATTGTTTGTTCCCTTCCATCCCTTCCCTTCCATTCCACTGAATATTGCCTTCATATTTGACTAAACCTTAAAATATAAGTAAATATTATTGTTATACAGAAAAACAATATTTATTATAAGGTTTTGATTGTTTTAAACATTTAATGGATTTTTGTTGACTTTAATTGAGATTTGTATACAATTTAATTGATTTGCTTTTGAGATAATGTCTGAATGTCTGTCAATATTGAGATAGACTTCAGTATAAAAGCAATTAATTATACGAAACAAACATTTCATCAAAACTTTTGTTTTTAATGTCTTATTGTTTTTGTTAAAGAATTTGTTACAAAAATATTTAACAGAAAATAAGATTTGAATTTAATTTTCAAAAAACAAAGTAAAGAAAAAAATATTAATTTTATTTCAAAATACTTTTTCATATATTTTGTATACAAAACACAGAAACTAAATGACAGTTAATATTGAGGTTAATGTGAAGATTAATAGGACAGTTGTCTTTGAATTTGAATTTAAACACAGAATTTGTTTAAACAAAAAAAAACTTCAATCAAAGTAACAAAAAATTAACAAATATTTTGAAATCAAATTCAATTGAAAACTGATTTTTGTTTTCACTGTTTGTGTTGAGAATTATTAGCAAAAGAGCATTGAATTCAAAGACTGTTTTCAAATGTAAAACAATTTTGACTTCAATTCATTTGGCATTCATTTAGTGTTAGGAAAGGGTTTCTGTAAAACAGTATTCAATACTGTTTTGTGTTTTGCAATTAATAGGAGTATTGGTAGCGAAGGGGCGGTTGGTTTTGGTCAACCGTGTGATCGATGCGGAAGTGCACATACGGTGCGCCGGAGAACAGATCACTGGCAGGTCCTGACAGATCACTTTGCCATTGACTGGAGATGTCTGCACGCGGAGGCTGTGGTGCATAAGGTGTGGGCTGGGGTGTATAGGGGCCTGAATTACGCTGTGCTTGACAGGCTGGTTGGTTGGCCAGGTAGGTTGTGGTGGATTCTCTGGGAATGGAGGGATCGGTGGCTGTTGTTGCTGTCGGTCACCTAAACGACTGAATTTTGACGGCGATTGTGGCACAGGTTGTTGTGATTGTCGATTGTGTTGAGTAGTTGTCTTCCAACTGACAGCTCCCGGTGCTCGTGGAGGGGCCAGACCTGACTGCGACCATTGATTCTGTTGTGGGTTTGACTGATTCTCTCCCCATTGTGTTGGCATTGATGGTGATTGTTGAGCCCCGGATGACGGCTGTAACAACTGATGAGCTAATAGTTAGATAGGTGTTTGGCCACCTGACTGTCCGTCCCATTTTTGGTTGAAATACCCGTCCAATTGTGTCCGCGTTTATGGAGATATGGTTGTTAATCACCAGAATATATATATATTGTTTGGCCTGTTGTCTGAATTTTGTAATTACAGTCTCCATCGCTTTTAATCAGATTATCAGGGTGCATTTGGTGTTTTGATATACAGTAGTGGTGATTATAACCAATGTCGACTTTTATATTCACTTCCCTTATATTTGTGAACTCAATTTAAATAAGATGAATTCAGAAAATGCCATTTAAGACCACTTTCGATTATAATCACTACTATATTATTTCACAAAATTCATCCTGATAATGTTAAACATGTCGGATATAATCACTTTGATAAGTTAATATTAAATAGCACAGAATGTTTTAGCTAGGTGATTCTAAGTACTTGTATTTATCAAATCTATAAAATTAAACCCTGTGCATCATGGATAATAAAATAGTCTAGATACATAATTCTATGGATTTATTATAAAAACATCATGTATAAATCAAGTTTTGTTTTTATTCATAACTGGTTGCTTAACTGGGAACTGGCAGGTACCGTCTCTGCCACCTGGTTTATTTCGTTTACAATCAAGAGGTTTATTGTTTTTATCCCGATTACCACAGCAGAAGGTACTGCCTGGTCCATCCACACATTTTTCACCTTCTTCAATGCATTTGGTATTACATGCGGTAAACAATAATGCCAATGTAATGGTGAATTGCATGATACCATAGAAATTCATTCTAGGACTAAAGAACTTTAAATAATATTTACTTATTTTATATTTTACCTGGGACTATTTTCCAATACAAATTAGTATTTCTATAAAATGTAATAATATTTGGTAATTAATTATAAAGACTATATAATTTATTACACGTTGACAAATACTTAATTAATTAAAAGCATAAGTAACGTACTATAAATTATTGTAACAGGAATAATTAATTTTAAAGGTGAGCTATCTCAAAATAAATAATAAATTAGTATTTAAGTGAAAATGTTTTTGTCTTTGAGGGGTTCGTGTATAAAAGTATGAGGTTCTTACGTTATAACTAAATTATGCACCTGAAAATTAGTCCATGGACGATCTGACTAGACGTCACACGAGACTGATATTTATAGAAACCCGTGTAAAATAATTAGAAACTAGGTATACCGGCAGCACTTATCTGGATTTAATGTTAAATTTCCATCAAGATGATTTGCAATTTATTAATATAATTTATTAAATAAATAATTTTCAATATTCTATATAAAAGTGGATTTTATTATTAATTGTTTAGCATCAACCTAATACTTTATTGGCACTATGTCAATTTAAAATATAATTAATAAAGTATACTCTAAATAACATAATGTTTAATAATCTATACATTTAACATTTAAAATGCATTCCTTGGTCTAACAATAATAATGTTGGTAGGTGATACTCTATGTCTTTTAAGTTTTAAAACATTTACAATAATATTAATATTTGGCGATAATATATTAATTATATTATTAAAATAGGCAGGTAGTTTAAATTTGTCAGAGACGTAAATAATGAAAAGTTGAAAATAATCAGTGAATAATACAACTGAGAAACCAAACCAAAGGCTGAAAATACTTGAAATAAGACATAGATATTCTTCAAATAATATTTTCATATTAATTTCAATTACTTGTGTGGGTTGTGTCGGGTATAATATATTTATAGTAATGTCATATGAAACTTGACCTGTTGTTTTATCTATACTTAGAGCATAATAGTCTTTATGACATTCAAAGTTTAGGTCACACAATATTTTGCAATCATCTGTAAAATTATCTTGAATATTGTATTCAGATACAATTGAACTGTTTAGCATATAATTTAAATAAACTGAAGGGAATTTACCAGTTTCCTTTATAAATCTATCTATTTTACATTCATCAAGGCAATTATCTCTATTTTTGTTTTGAAAACATTGTTTATAATTTAATTTAGATATATAATTAACAATAGTCTTTGTGTATCTAATATCACAAAATTCTACCTGGCTAATATCAATGTAGTATGTTTGTCTATTAAATGGTTTGTAAATTCTATTTTCTCTTGAATGAAAATTTACATAATATTGTTTGTAATTCAGTTTCATCTCAATCACAACCATATCTTGAGTATCTATTGATTTATCCTTATTACTCACAAAATAACCTTCATCATTTTGATTGTCGGTTTGCGAAAATAGAGTTATACAATAATATTGTCTACTGAATGAGAACTTATATTCCACAATAGAGTTACAATCATTTAATCCAGATCCATTATTAATTTTGCAATTTATAAATATATCATTAATTGATGAAAAATACTTAACTTGATCACTTATTATTAATCTGTCTAAATTAGCTAAGTCATCATTAATTGAATGATTGAAATGTGAAGTCAAACTATTATTTATAATGTTGATTTTACTAAAACAAAAAGTGATCCCGGGCAAAGATATTTTTTCTTCTGTTTTATATTTGATATTAACTGTAGATTCATATGAGAAGTAAACAAAACTTATTTTATGAAAATTATAAATAAATCCAATTAAACATAATAAGCGAGAAAATATTTTAAACAATGTCATTCTTAAAATCTTTTGGATTTTGGAAATTAGAATAATAATTATTAAATTCCTGAATTATTGAAAATAAAATAAATTTATAAATATATAAAAATATAATTAAAAATCACAAAATTTTTACTTGCTTATTTAATTATTTTGAAATATTATTATTTACGCATATTCTTCACAAAACTACTCAATTGATTGATAGAAATACTTGCAATTGATATCAAATGTAAAATTATTTGTGGTATTGTTATATCAATATTATATCATAATTTATACTATACTTATTGTTATGAATAAAATATTTGCAATTGTGAGACAAAATATTTAAATAATTCAATCATCTCATTCTATTTTTTAATAAATAAGCATATTAAGTATTCTTTGTGTTGAATATTAAATATACTGTAATGCAAATGATTTGGGTCATTTTTATACTAATTTCGTATACTATTCTAGATATTTAATATCTAAATGAATACTATTTCACCAGTTACAAAAGTAAAATACAATATAAGTTTATTTTTTTATATTAATTATTATTGGATTCAAATTTTTATAAGGTTTCAAACAATACAGTAAATAATGAATAAACTGTATGTTTGATGTCTAACCTCTACCTCAACCATAAACGATCAATAAAACAAAGTACCAATAAGACCAAGAGGGTCTTACATTTTTATTTATAAGTTATTTTTGTTGATAATTTTGTTTATAACTAAGAAATATTCACAAAACACTACCAAGATCACTTCATTAACCGATACTTTGTATAAAGTTTAATTGATTTGCTTTTGAGATAATGTCTGAATGTCTGTCAATATTGAGATAGACTTCAGTATAAAAGCAATTAATTATACGAAACAAACATTTCATCAAAACTTTTGTTTTTAATGTCTTATTGTTTTTGTTAAAGAATTTGTTACAAAAATATTTAACAGAAAATAAGATTTGAATTTAATTTTCAAAAAACAAAGTAAAGAAAAAAATATTAATTTTATTTCAAAATACTTTTTCATATATTTTGTATACAAAACACAGAAACTAAATGACAGTTAATATTGAGGTTAATGTGAAGATTAATAGGACAGTTGTCTTTGAATTTGAATTTAAACACAGAATTTGTTTAAACAAAAAAAAACTTCAATCAAAGTAACAAAAAATTAACAAATATTTTGAAATCAAATTCAATTGAAAACTGATTTTTGTTTTCACTGTTTGTGTTGAGAATTATTAGCAAAAGAGCATTGAATTCAAAGACTGTTTTCAAATGTAAAACAATTTTGACTTCAATTCATTTGGCATTCATTTAGTGTTAGGAAAGGGTTTCTGTAAAACAGTATTCAATACTGTTTTGTGTTTTGCAATTAATAGGAGTATTGGTAGCGAAGGGGCGGTTGGTTTTGGTCAACCGTGTGATCGATGCGGAAGTGCACATACGGTGCGCCGGAGAACAGATCACTGGCAGGTCCTGACAGATCACTTTGCCATTGACTGGAGATGTCTGCACGCGGAGGCTGTGGTGCATAAGGTGTGGGCTGGGGTGTATAGGGGCCTGAATTACGCTGTGCTTGACAGGCTGGTTGGTTGGCCAGGTAGGTTGTGGTGGATTCTCTGGGAATGGAGGGATCGGTGGCTGTTGTTGCTGTCGGTCACCTAAACGACTGAATTTTGACGGCGATTGTGGCACAGGTTGTTGTGATTGTCGATTGTGTTGAGTAGTTGTCTTCCAACTGACAGCTCCCGGTGCTCGTGGAGGGGCCAGACCTGACTGCGACCATTGATTCTGTTGTGGGTTTGACTGATTCTCTCCCCATTGTGTTGGCACTGGTGGTGATCGTTGAGCACCGGATGATGGCTGTGACCACTGATGAGCTGATGGTTGGACAGGTGTTTGGCCACCGGTCTGTCCGTCCCATTGAGGAGCGTTTGGCTGTTGTTGTCGAGTATCTGTTGAAATACCCGTCCATTTCTGTCTGAGTTCATTGAGATCTGGTTGAGCGGCAGTCGGTTGTTGAGCACCAGTAGGTATATCTGAAGGTTGTGTTTGGCCGGTTGGCTGAAGTCCTCCTCCCTGTGACCACTGATTGGCCGCCGGATTATCCCTGAATGAAGTCCACTGCCCAGCGGTTGGGTTTTGTGGCATTTGAGACCACTGGCCAACAGTCGGTCCATCTGATGGTGGAGTCCATGGATCGGCTACCGGTGCTGATTGTGGTGGCAACTGAACAGTTGGTAATTGTTTTTCAGGTTGTCTTTGACCCCACTGTCCAGTAGGTATGGATTGTCTGCCACCTGTCTGTGCTTTTTGCCACTGGTGTTGGACACTGGAAGTCCACTCTCGAGCGCCGGCATTAGTGTTCTGTTTAGTCCACGTCTGTTGGTTCTGATCCCATGTATTCCAATCAACATTAGGAGCCCTGCGCTCACTCTTCGGCCAATTGTTATCATTACTGTTATCCCATCTGTTTTGTGACCTATCGTCCCATTGCTTGTCCTTATCTGCAGTTGGGTTTGGTCTCTGGGGTTTAGGTTGTGCTGCATTGGGTTGTTGTGAATAAGTTGGTTGTGAAAGCATTTGCGGATATAAGGGCTGTGTTGGTTGCGGGTATGATTGGTCAGGTGGTTGTGGGTATGACTGGTCAGGTGGTTGTGGATATGACTGGTCAGGGGGTTGTGGGTATGACTGGTCATGTGGTTGAGGGTATGACTGAACAGGTGGTTGTGGGTATGATTGGTCAGGTGGTTGTGGGTATGACTGGTCAGGGGGTTGTGGGTATGACTGAACAGGTGGTTGTGGGTATGCGGGTTGAGCTGATGGCTGTGGATATGACTGTCGGACAGGTGTTTGTTGCCGCGAGTGCTGCACTGGTGGCTGTGAGAGTGGTTGGACAGGACTCTGTGAATATGACGGCTGCTCAGGTGGCTGTGGATATGATGGATAAGCGGGTGGTTGTGGGAGAGCACCGGCATTCCAGAGCGGATCAACTGAACTCCAGCCCAGAGAAGGGGAATTCCAATTACTTGAACCACTATTAGAGCCAACATTGTTAGGCCGGAGTCTATTCCATGCATCTGCCTGTGCCTGAACAGAGGGATCACTTCTGTACGCCTGCTGGGCCTCATTCTCTGCATTAATATCAGGGCCAACATCTCCTGAAGCACTGTAACCTTTGGCACCGGCAGTGTATTTAATGATTCTGAATCAGTAAATTTTAAAAACTGTAATTTTAGCTAAACATTTATATCCGCGCACATTTACATCAGCTTTTAAAATGAACTGGTTGCTATCTCTGGACTGCTTATATTTATTTTAAGCAATGAAACTATTTATTAACCTTGCATAAAAATTTAATTAATTAAGCTTGCTATTTTATTTATGATATTAATTATACAAAATAATGGTTCATAGTCATTTTGTTAATTTAAATTTTATTTACCTGAGCTTTCCATGAGGGTCTACATAGCCATATTTACCCCGCACAGTACCATCGTGATCTCTAACTTCTTCCCGAAAGAGCTGTGCCGGACCCTCCCGGCCGGTGGAGTACTTGAACTCATAAGAAGTAGGAATCGATTCAATGATATCTTTCAATCGATTATCACTTTTATCCGACTTTTCTGAAGAGTTTTTTAACACCAAGTCTTCATTTGCAGCCAAAGTGTACACAAAAAATGCGGTCAAAAACTGAATAATAAATAAATGATTAATAAAAGTATAAAATAATTGTATTTTTTGCACAAAAGACCTGAATTTCATAACAATTATTGCAAAAACAACAAAATTATTTGAAAATACTTACAATTAATTGCATTTTAAATAAACGTTTGAATCGTTTTCTCAAAAATGAAATTCAAATTTTTAATAAAACTTTTTTGTTGTGAACAGAGATTCCTGAAAACAAAGTAAAACAGTGTTTGAAAGATGACTTCAATATTCAATAAAAACCTTTATTATAATTCAAGTCATGAATAAAATTCAGTGAAAAATAAAAACTTTCAAAATAATTGACAAACTCTTCACTCTCTCTGTGAGAGAGGGAACGATATATCTGATGAGAACAGTGATAGCACAGACACATAAATATAGGGAATGTTTGCCTGAAAAAAAGTAAATCACATTTGAATATCACTGTTAGTATTGAAGGCGAAACTGAATTGCAATTAAAAGCAAAGTCTGTTTAAAACATAGACTTTTTAAACACAATAATAGTTATTATTATTATTTAGTGATTCACTCAATAATACCTTTTGTGTCTCACTTACTGTTAGCGCACATAAAAAACAAGTTTTTTATTCTCCTTCCACTTACTCTCTGTCTATACTACCAGTGCCCATCAATATCTGATCCCAAGGGATAGTTAGATACTGTACAGTAAGTGGGAGTGAATGAGAAAATTCATATTTTTATTAATGAGTTCTTAACAAAAATATTTTCACTTTTCTGTACAAAAAAAGTGAATTTAAATAACAATAAAAACTATTTATTAAATAACTTTTGGATAACTTTTTACTTCAATAACATAATGAGTGAACACTGGATATGTAGACAGTGATAATAAATTATCAATAGATTATCATTGCTAATTTTGTCTGTCTCTTACAATGTTAATAAATTAGCAGTATAATTATTTATTCAAGAATAATCTGCATAACTTAAATGAGTTTTAGTTTTTGTTGTTCACTATACACAGGTATAACTGTATATCAATAAGATAGGTATTATTAGCACTGGATGGGAGAGAAGGTCTTAAAGATTATACATAACTGAGTAGTCTTTTAATTAATTGTATTTTATTGAATAGGAGGGGATCTTAAGCACACGATTGAGGGCATTGTCTATGCTCTGGGATAAAGTACATAACTCATAAGAAAGGGGAAAGTATATTCACAGTAAAATTGAAATCATCAAGGTTAGTTTGAAAGTAGAATATAATTTCTAAACCAGTGCTCAAAATAGTTTTACTTTTCATTTGATTGACGTTTCCTTTACTTTTTGAGAGACACCCAAAGACACAGTTAGAAAAGGTATGGAAAGCACTATTGCCTAACATTTTTTGGTTATTATTTTTCTGCTTTCTCTTATTCAGAAACCGCCTAAACCTTGAGGTGCTCTCATATATTAGTAAATTTTTATGTGAAGTCAATACAAAATCACATCATTTTTATTGCACACAAAAACAATAATTTGAATTCAATTGAATATTTCAATTATTTATTCGCTCATCAATTAAGGCCCGGTATATATACACATAACATATGCTTATCACTAGTGGTATAACATATAACTCTTTCCCTTGCCTTCACTCAAACTGACTGTCATTTTAATGATAAGACAACTAATTATAAGTTTTTTACAGAAATTTTAATTTAAATTCAATTATTTTTATAGAGATATTGAGATATAATTAAATGAATGACTGATTCATTGAAATATTTATTAATCATTTGATGAACGAAAAACAAAATACATTTCAAATTAAGTCATTTTTTAAATACCTGTTGTCAACCCATACCTCAATATAGTAATGAAATATTGAACCACTTTATTGACGCAATGTTTTAGTTTTTGCTAAAACAAAGAAAAGTGAAATAATATCGTTTAAAAAGCAGTTAATGAGACGAAAGTGAATGAAAATCAAAACATATATCCGTTTTTGAACTTAATTTTCATTTTTGATTTACAATTTGATTGAAAACTTGTTTTGAAATAAAGCATTGATTTTCGTGTTAATGAATAACAAATTCATTAAACAATTGATTAGAAAACTATTAAAACTGTTATTTATTATTCAATTTTGTTTTTGAAAGCTTAAACTCATTCAACTCTTATTATTGGGCAAACACTACGGCCAACATTTTTGACACATCTGAAAAAATCGACATATTCACTCCTATTATTATTGCTACCAAGATAAAAAGAAATATAATAAAACTTATATCAATATTTTAATTATATAGTAAGACATTATAGCATATTATTGTATGAATATTAAACATATTAACTTTAATTGTAAAATTTCTGCATGGTCAGAATTATATTCAATGATATTCTTTACTTTTTCTTTAAATAACTTATGTTTTATATTTTTGTCTTCAATTAATTGTATATAACATTAAAAACAATGAAAAAATTGTATTTTATCTGATTTTCTGTCAATGTTTGTGTCCATTATTAACATAAAGTGCAATAAATTTGCATAACTTTTATAAACATAATAAAGATTTGATAATAGATTTGATTTAATGAAGGATTTCTCGCTTTTTGCGTAAATATTATATAAAATATATTTTTGATTTGAAATTAAAATATTTTTTTATGAATTTTTAAGAGTTAACATAAAAATAAAAGTAATCACGTTTTAGATATAAATCTAAATTGTTTATATTAAACAATGAAGGAGTAGGCTTAACTTGTTGCAATTTTCATTCACTCATAAATAAAGATTACTTGAAAATAATAAACATTGATTTATGTGTCTCCTATTTTTGAATAACTATTTAATTAACTTTATTGATTAAATAATACCTCAAAAAAACATTTCAAGGATATATAGATTTGATATTTTATTCATTCATTGCTTAAAAGCATTTAATTATCATTTGCCACAATTTTTTATGGATATAAAAACTAACCTTTCGTTAATAACTGAATAATTGATATACACCTACCAATTATATAAGAAATGCAAAAACTAACCAAAAATTATTGAAATTTTTTGCTTTTTTAGTCAATTAATAGGTTTTTAATTATTTTTATATTGACATCAAATAAAAAATATTTGGCTTTCATTAAGAGAGAAAAAATCATTACTCCTATTATGTCTCGTCTGATCTGTTCAGAGACAGACATTGTTAGCAACAATTTATTTAATTATACAGTAGTGTAAAATAACGTGGGTGTGTTAATGACTAATACTAATTTTAAGACAAAGCGATTTAATGATTGTCATATTTATTAAAACCATTAAAATTTGAATTTTGATTTGAAAAAACCACATTTATTTGCGAAAATGATTAATTTATTAGTAAATTGCATTGCTCATCTGACAGTAGTTTACCACAAGTACACATTAAATATTATGTTTAATATTTATATTTAATTAATATTGAATTTAAAATGATTATTATTTCTATCAATATTTTAATTACAAATTAGTAATAGTGATATTAAATTAAGAAAATTGTCAAAAACAATCTATAGATATAAATTATCATGCTAAATTTACATATTAGTTGATTCTACAATTTCATTTTCAGTATTCTCCAAATTGACCTCTATAATAATGTCACTGTGATCTAGGTCAGTAGTTTCAACAATCTCATTTTCTGTAGCATTAGTTTCTCTTACATTATTCACCACTACTTTTGGAGACTTAGATAACGATTCAAACTTTGATCTCAACTCAGAGACAACATTATTATACATATTGCAGGGCATCTCCTCTTTGGAGCCCTCAATGATAATAATGTCGTCAATTTCTACGACAGTGTTCTCGGACTCAATGGACAGATCAGTCTTCGACTCACTCTCTTCAATGATGTCGTCATCTTTGAGACACCTGTTCTCGCCGTCGATATCATCACTGTTTAAGTCATTGATGATTATCTTTTCGGTCTCTTTCGTACAAAAAGGACAAATACATTGACGGGATATAACAACCTTAGGCTTTGTGTACTTGAATAAAAACAAAACAATTTATTATAATAAAGATTATATCAGCAAATTAAAATCCCTAATAAAATTATCAAGGCTATTTATTGTTAACATTAAATTCATCTTATATTTGATTAGTAATTATTTATTTAGTTACGTTTTTCATTACTAACTTTTAAGCTAGTCAAAATGTTAGTCACCTGTTCCAGCATCCGGTCCATCTGATCAATAGCCTCCTTAGCATTCATGTTGATAACTGAGTTTCTTACTGTGTATAAAGCACTTTCACCTATTGGTACAAATTGTTTATCAAAGTCGCACTTTAATGCCCACAAAATGAACTTCAAAATGATGACCATAAGTGAGAAAATGCCAAAACCGGCCAAAATGTATACCAAATAATCCATTGTTAGGAATATATTCTTCAGATTTTCAAATGACATTGTTATTCAATAAATCTATTATTTTATTCACATATTTCAGACATTTTTAAAATAATTAATAATAAACTCTTTGTGAATACATTTTGAGGGAAAAATATTTATCTAAAATATTAATAAACATTTCATTTGTTTATATATTTTTTAATCTTTAATCTGATTTATGTAATGTTTTTCTAATATAATTAAAGTTCACACAGTTTTCCCTTTATATTAATACAGTACAGGAATAAATTGTTTAACTTAATGGCACTAGGTGCAAATTTTTAGATGATTTAGATTGTATTGATGTAGAATTTCAATAACAAATATTGCCATTGAAATTGAATAAACAACAATTAAACAGATAAATATGTCCCTGAATTTGCCTGATAAACTTATTTTACTAAATTGCTCATCATTGTATTCTCCGTAAGTTGTAGCACCAACAGCAAATTCAGCAAGAATATGCAAGAATGTTTCTTCTAATATAGAGAATCCATTTTCGGATATTTGATTTAAGCTTAATACAAAATTAATGTTAAATTGGTCAGGATGTAATTTTACTTACTAAAATTTTATTTGCTTATTGAAAATGTGATCCTTTCTTATAGTGTTAAAATAATATCTTGGATAATATTTAGTATTAGAAACAATAAAATGTTTGCCATATTTAAGGCCTTTCAAATAATTTGTAACAAGCATATCTCTTTCTGTTGATTTCGTAATAATTACGATTTCACCATGTGTAAATTGATAATATATCCATTCTAGATACTCACGAATACTTTCAATACCTCTTAAGATTATATTAGATTTATTCTGATCACTTTTACTTCTTTCTAAAAAATAATCCATATCATTTTTTTCTTGCATAATATTAATTGCCACATAATTTGTAGGATAAAGTAAATGTATATTTGGATTAGATTTTATATCATCAAGAGTATTAACAAGTGGCTCATATATCTGTATCATATAATTATCTAATAATTGACTTGTAAATGCCCTTGTTAACATTGCCGCCGTTTGAATCCAAATTGCAAATAAGAAATAAAGTTTGATATTATTATAGTGTGTGTTATTCGCAAACATTCTAGAATGTTGACCAAGAAGAGTTTTTAGTATTTCTAAAATAGATTTGAAAAATTTAATTGAATTTCCACTGATAAGCTTAAATTCAAATGAAGTTATAACAGTGAATATTAATATGTTCAGCCAAATCTTAAAATAAATTTAATTAATAAATTTATTTACATTTATTTTATTGATTATTTACATATGAATCAAATACGTTACCAAGTCCAAAATAAGTATTAAAGGACATCAATTTCATTCCGGTTATTATTTCAATTGAATACTCCTGAACAAATGTTTTTTAATAATTTAATTTTATAAATATTGAATTAATTTATATATATTGTTGATAGAATTTAAAATGGTACCGGCTTATTTGCGGTCAAATCAATTAATGTAATACTCTTTTCCACTTTTAATGTATTAGAAAAATATAATTCATTTTTCTAAACAAATAAAATCATTTATACAGTATATTAGATGTTTTAAAACATGTTTTACCTTGCTCATGTTTTTGGTGATTAGAACATTTAAATTTAAATTACAAAGAAGCAATTTAAATATTGAAAAGTAAGGACCAGCAAGGAATGGCTAAATTATTAAACTAGAAATAAATTTAATTTTATACTTTTTAAATTCACTCACATATGGCATATGAATTGTAATATTTCCTTGATGTATTCCATTATTAGATTCTGATTCACATCGGTAAATTTTATTATATTCAATGAGAGAGAAAGGAATAATATCATAAAAATATTCAATATTTCCATTGAATTTAAAAGTCATTGCAATAAATGTTTTTTTTTCTCTCTCTTTCTTTGTATTGAAATGAGAAATATATTTAAATCACCCTGTTTTCATTGATTTGAAAATATTGCTTTGTTACATAATATTATTGTAATTTAAAATAAATGTTAATTTAATTATATTCAATATAATTTTATACTAATGTAAATACTGTATATCAAATGATACTACATTTATTGCAATAATAATGGCACGAGATTAATGATATAAATATTCTTGTTCAAACAGAATTGTTTTTTAATACAAATTACAGTTGATGTAATACAAAATGAAATATTATTGATTGATAATAATAAATAAAATCATATTATTTATGAATATTTATAAGAGTATTACTTCATTAGATACAGTTTGACCAAAGATATCATAAAGCATCTTGACAATTTTATTAGATAAAAATTGTCTAAACATTACGTCATAACTAATTTACATAAAATTAATCAATTTGTGCTAAATATCAATATTAATTTTTATATGATTAATAAAATTAAATAAAGGTTGTATTTTATAATTCTACTCAATATTCAAATTAAAATTAGTTAGTAAGGATTGTCAAAATCGTTTTCATTTAAATTAAGGACTTAAATTAATTCAAATTAAAAGTTGAACAATAAATAATTGATTGTAATATCATTTAATATTTTTAAATTTGATTATTAATATCTAATTATATGAGATAATTTGTCATTTTAAATTATTATATGACAATCTTGAACATTTAAAAAATTAATTTTTTAATTTTGATAATTTTAAAATGCTGATAAAAATAATCCTATTTTACACTAAATGTTTTCTAAATGCTGGCAAAAATTAGTGATAAAATCAACTACCTGACAAAAACGATAATTGACAATCAATATTTTTTACCATTAGGTTTATAGGTAATGCGTAAGTGTTTTACAAAAGTGATGACAAAAACGAGAATATGACAAAACCATAATTGATATAAACAATATTTTACTGTATTTGAGTTTAAATTGAAAAGAAAACACAGATTATAATTTTTAACACCTGTACTATCATTTGATAAATAAGCCATAGCCTTCACTGTGCTAGAGTTAATCCCTGTAGCCTTAACAGTGCATTCTAGTTGTTGGACCGCATTGTATAATGCAAATTATAGATGTAATACAAAATGAAATATTATTAATTTTAAATAATAAATAAAATCATATTATTTATGAATATTTATAAGAGTATTACTTCATTAAATACAGTTTCAGAAAAGATATCATAAAACATCTTGATAGTTTTATTAGATAGTAATTTATTTTATTAAACACTTAGTAGAGTATTGAATATATTTATATTATATTATCTCATAAAATGAGTAAAACTTTAAATAGTCACTAGGTGATATTTCTGGTTTCTTGAGAGGGAATAATATATTTTATATTTTTAAAACATTTAAATTTTGTAAAATTGTTAATCAAGACTTCTAATACAAAAATATTTAAAGATACTAGATAAATATAGATCATGCAAATAAAAATATTTTTAAAATTGCCTGATAAAGTTATTATATTACATTGCTCATTAGTGATATTTGTAAGTTGCCCATGATAGTGTGCATAGATTATATTCAATAATTGATTTTCGAATTCATAAAATCCATTTTCTGAATATTGTTTCAAGCTAAAATAAAATAATAATTAAGTTTGATCAATATTTTATTATTAATATAACTTACAAATAGTGTATTCTTTTATGGTATATATGATCAAGGCTGATTGTGTTTACTTTGTATACAAGATAATATTTTAAATCAGATATTATATAGTGTTTGTCAACTATAAGGTCTTTCAAAAGAAATGTGATTACAAATTGCGAAGTTGCTGTATTAGTAATAATAGCAGCTCGACCATTTATGAATTTGTCTAATATTATTTTACAGCCATATTCATCGGGTAATTTTTTTTCATCATGATGAACATTTAGTTTATGTCGATCTCTCTTATCTCGTTCAAGAAAATAATTCAAATCAGGATTGATATCTGTTCCCAATCTTAATACAAATGTATAGATATTTAAATTGTTTTTAACCTGATCAATTGACTCAACAATTGGTTTATATATTTGATTGCTATAAGTATATAATAACTGACTATTAAATGCTCTGGTAATTAATGATGAGAATTGAATCCAGATCAAAAATAATAAATAAAATTCAATCTTATTATAAGACGTGGAATTATTAAATAAAATTGAATTTTGTCCAAGCATAATTTTCAAACATTCCATAAATGAATTTAAAATATTCTTCGATTTTGTTTGACATTTGTTTAATAGAACTGAGATAATGATTGTAGAAATTAATATATTGAGCCAGACCTATTTTATAATAGCAATGAAATTTACAAATAATTTTAAATAAATTTCTTACATTAGAATCAAAAACATTTTCAAAACTGAAATATTGCCTTGATGATGCTAATTTCATTGGACTTATTATTTCTATTAAATATACCTGAATAAAACATAAATACTTTTATTAAATTGTAATTTTAATAATTATATTATTTACCAGATGCTTTGTAGTAAAATCAGTTGTAGTTAATGTTGAATCATGCTCTAGGTCGTTACCAATGTTTAGTAAATTTGACTTAATCCCAAATTTGTTAATAAATTATATTTAATTAAATTATAAATATTTACCATGTTTCTATTCCTAGTAAATTTAATTTTTAAATTCAATCGACAAAGAAGTAATTCAATTAACGTTAAATATGGATCAATTAAAATTATCTATATCATTTATCAATATATAAAAATGTGTTTAAGTAAAAGGACTTAAATAATTATTTCTTACCGAATCTTTTAATATATTTAACGTGTAACATTGCCTTTAAATTTGGTATTACATTCATATATTTGATCATGATCAATAAAATGATAACGAGCTATATTATGATAGGACTTTATTTCACCATTGAATTGAGATTCCATTTTATATGTGTATATTTAGGATATCAATACTTTTGCCAAATATATTAGTTTGTGAAGATATAATTATTTATCAAAAGATTAAATAAATATTTTTTATGTTAAATGATTTTCTTTTACATGTATTTGAAATTGCAATAATATTTTTAAAGTAATAACCTTGGTTATATCAAAATAATGAATGCAAAAAATATTCTTAATATGATAATACACTATGATAATCCACAAGAGTGTGTATTACCATAGCTTCGATATTATCGATGTCTATGGTGTTCATATCCCTTAGCTATTAGGGGTGGTTATCGCTCCGCCTTTGAGGCTATAAAAGCGTAGTCACAGATAGATTCTGGGCCTCATTCTGTCTTTTCTATTCTTAATGTGTGTTTGGGGACATATTCTATAGTATTGTATAAGTATTCTTTATATTCAGTGTTTTCTTAGATTACTATTAGTGACCGCTATTTGTATAACTTTAATACCCTTTTATATGTTTTTTATGTAACTTCTGAACAATTATAACCATTTACTCAATAAAATATAGTTATTCAAAGTGTTTTGTGTATTTGTTAATAATCATTAATAACCACAGCCAGCGCTTGTCTCTCAGACTGCCTGTGCTTCACAGCTGATCCGTGGAACAGCTCTACGCCACAGACAAAGCT
>JAQGAT010000823.1:0-22279 GCA_034687845.1 Pantelozetes paolii
TTTTTCCCAACACTTCAAGGATTGGGAAAATTAGATGAGTTGATACCAAACCTGTTCTAAAATAGCAGGGTTTCGGACATTTTCACTTCAGGGCTGACAGTGCTGTCAGAGGTATATAATAGACAACTAATTCACTGAAATTACAATAACTTTCTTATAATACTTGCAATTATTTGCTCAAAAATGGTTAAAATAGTGATGTGTTTATGCACTCACTCTGAAAACAGTAATGAAAAATGATTTTATCCATCAATTTATAGTATTTTCCGTTTCCTAAATGACATTTCTCCTTTAAGTCATAGATAAATGATTGTAGAATTGGTATAAAATATATCAAATTTTAATAATTCAATTCAATTGAAGAATATTTTGATTTTAAGTAAAATTAATGATTTATTTGAGATATTATACGAAATGTTTGGATATTTTTCTCTGTATTTGAATTTATTTCCAAACCGTTTGCGCGAAAAGAAAAACATTTTTATCAAAATTGATTGAAAATATGTATAATATTAATAATAATAACAAAAATAGTTGACTAATGCCTTGAAATCATTGAAAATATAAAACAAAATTTTATTAAATGTTTGAATAATATTCAGATATAATATGTTTGCTGTCCATTGAGTGCTCAACACTATTTGAATATTGAAATTATCAAATGAACTCAAGTCTTGTGCTAAACATACAAACAAATTGATTTCGTGTTTCATTTGCATTAATTTTGTGAAAACTTTAGATTAAATGACTGAATATTGAAGACAGACATCAATTATCAGGGATAAATATTTATGCAATCGTTTGAAACAAATAAAAAAGGGTTTTATTGATGTTTTTGAATAACATTAACAAATACTTCCTATTTGTATGTCTTTTGCGTTTTGTTTTGGGATTTATTTACTTCACAAACAATATCAAAGTTTTATTATAATTGAGAGAAAAAATTATTATTTATTGCTTTAATTGTCATTTATTTAGGATATAATGATTTGAACAAAGATTTAATCATTTAATCATTGATTTTTGCCATTAATTATAAAATCTTCACAAATCAATGAAAACCTAATGTTTTTATTCAATGTTTAAATTGACTTCATTTTAACATAAAAACTAATTATGAGAAACGACTTCAAAGTTATTCAATCGTTAAATGATTGTAAAATGAAATATCATTTTTCAAAGTCCAACAAATGGCCAAATGTCTGATCACATGAAAAACTTGAAGACATAACGAAATCATATCATTATATTTGGGCATAAATGCGATGAATAACAAAGTTATGTCTCAATTGTTGTCTTATTATAAAATTGATTGAAAACTAACTTTCCATCAAATGAACTGAGAGTCTGCTGAAAGTCAATACAATCACTATATTTGAGATCAAATTTATAGACAGCTATCAAAAGATGACAATAAAAGTAGTTTTACGATTTGCACTATATTTTAGCTCAACTCAGGTCTTATGGCTTTTTGTCCAATCAATAGATACTCTAAAACAGAGATGACATCAAAGCTTATAGTTTTGTATATTTACACTAAAATTGAAAATCATATTAAAATTGACCGGAAATTCATTGATATTTATGTTTGTTGTAAAAGTGTGTAGAAATTGGATTCAATCCAAACCTTATTCAAAGAGTTATCGACTTTTGCAACAAAATCTAAATTAAGTTTTGAATGAATTTACAAAAATAAATATAGTTTTAAGGATTGATTCAAAATTTCAATCAATGTTTAAATATATACTGAAATATTCATTATTCATGTACTCATGTACTCATGAAATAGGGTTTTGTATAAAATAATTGGGATTTTTTAAAAGACTAATTCAAAATCTGTTTGAAATATCGGTTAAAGAAATTTCATTTCACATCAAACTATTTGATGGAAAATAAAATATTTTAAAATTAATTCAAAAAAAGTGGTTTTGAAAGTGAAATGCTTTGATAATTGGTTTGATGTCAAAACATATTTCGGTTAAGAGTTTCGGGGGTTTGTTAGCCCTGTTTGGGATCAACTGATGAATGAGCTGATGGGCTAAACCATTGACAACCAGTAGATCTGGTTTTGAAATTTAATGTCTAAACTCTAATCCCATAAACAGTATTAAAAATAAAAATAAAATGAGAATTAATTAAAATATATTTTCTTTTTCTCAAGACTTTATAAAATGTTTTCCTTTTATTCATTAAACTCTAAAAAACAACAAAAATTGAAATTAAAAATAACTATTACTCCAAACTGTACTCAAACTACACTCCAATTCATTACTAAATTATGTCTGAATCACTAAATTTAAAAGTTGGCAAACATTTGGCATTAATTTCTTGAACTAAAACTGTGTATTCAATACTTGTTTTTGAAATTTTATCTCAAATTTCAGATTTCCTAAAACACATTGATTTCAACACAATTTAAGTGTTTTTTGTTTTTTCTCTCTTTCTCTCCAAATGTTTATTTGTTTCTCTCATTGAAGATTATTTTTGTACATTGCGTAGTGTAGTCTCAAACTACCAGTGCTTTAAGATTAACACTTCTTTAGTCTCAATGAATTGAAAATGATTTAATAGGATTGGCATTCAAGACAAGGCCATAATAGCTGTTGATTCACACTATTATTTAATGTCTAAAAAACATTTTCAGCACTCAATTGCAAAGATATTGTTATTGTGTTTGAAATGAAATACAAGTTATAAACAATTTTTTCTAATCCATAGCTAAATATGACATAATTTTTAAAGCTATAAGCGATTGTAAACAACAGTTAAATAAGGTCTGCGTTTCAGTTAATTAGTCAATTAAGGACTGACTCATACTCTTCATAGTCTCTCATATAATCATTAATTCATTTATTTATTTAATTAATTATTTTCCCAAAAATTTTATTTAAATTATAATAAACTAAAATAAAAACCGTTTTAATTGACAAAACAATAAGTGACAGGAAATTTCATAATTTTATGCATTCATATGAATCATAATTTTCATTCATTACTGCCATTGAATTGACAAAGAATTCAAACAAATATTATTATAATATTGTAAATCTATAATTAGTTTTCAGGGATTTGTAAACAAAAATAAGTTAATTAAAGCACAAATACAACTAAATATATGATTAAATTATAATTAACTTTTTAAACAAAACCTTAATCTCAAAAAGCATTTAAAATTCTTCAGTGATTTTCCTTCAATACAATTCTCAAACGACTTATTAATTTTGCAATTTTTATATCTTAAGAAAAAATGGGTTTAATTTGTTCTCAATTTTTGTTGCTTTGAGAAAGTAATCAAAAATAACATTCATTTGTGAATAAATGAAAAATACTTTTGTTTTCTTTATAATAAAATCAAAACTCAATTAAATGACGAAACGATTAATTATTGAACATTTAGTTTAGGATAGGTTTGTAGTAAATGTTTGAATTGTTTTTGTTGTATAAATCAATCGTCAATTGTTTTGAATATAATATTTGCAATAATTTCAATGCAATCAGAGATAACCCAAACACTCCTTTTAATTAAACATCTGATTGGTGTCAGTCAGGGGGCGAATCGTGTTTATTAAGTAAATCACTGCCAAAACACTAATAAATTGTAATTTTTAAGTAATCATTAATAACAATATGTTTTCAATTGTTTAGTATTTGGTTTACAATTATTAATATATAAATAAGTTTTTGATTAAAAGATATGTTTTAAAAAATGTTTGATTTATTGTTTGATTGAATTCAAAGTGAGAAACATTTAATCAGTTATTTTCAATCTAAATGTAAAACATAGCAGATATTGAAAGGGGGATAGTTTGGTATGGCTTTGCACCTTGGTATTTCATTTGAATAGTTTGTTGACTTCATTAAGTTATCCAATGTTTTCATTAGTGCTGCAAATATTCTCATAGACTTTGATTTATATACAAAATATATGTTTAATTCAATTTTGGTTTGCATTTTCATGATTACAACACATTTTCAATTGAAATCAATTCAAAATATATAATGAAATGAATTCATGCATTAAATCAATGAAAAGCAAAACAGTTTTATCAAAAGTTTTGATTCAAAACCCAATAATCATTTTAATGATAACTAGAGTTAAGTACTTATATAACAAATGACATCTGATTTTTGAAAAGATTTTTGATTTATATTTGTTTTGAAATTAACTAAACTGTTGTTAATTTGAATGAAATCATGTCTTTTATAATTATATTATGATTGTTGTGACAAATGATTCAATTTCTCAAAACATTTATTTCTGAAACTAATCTTTAATTACATTTTTGTAATGCGTTTATCAGGAAGTAGTGCTAAAAACACATCATTTTAATAAATAAATGATTTTTATTTCAATTTTGTTGAATCCGTTCACTGAATCCCAAACTTTCAATAATCACGTATTGATGTCTAAAAAGCAATTCAAATGAATATCTGTTTATATTTTATGTTAATTTGAAGTGACATTCAATACTCAATGAAAATACAGTTAAACATATTTATAACGAAATTTTATATATTTGTTATGTTTTTTAGGTTTTATTTAATATAATTGCGATAAAAATGATATGAAAATAAAATTCAAACTAAACTGTGAAATATGAATCTTTCAAATAGCAATCAGACAAACCGTTTAATGTATTACCAGTGTCTAAGTTTAATGGATAGCCGGGGGTCTGAATGAAGCAAAAAATTACATAAAATGAATGACAATTATCTGAAGTTATATTCTTGTGGTTTGACAGTCGACTGAATGAACAAAAAAGTTGAGATAAAATCTTAATGTTTAGAAATGATAATGAATTTGAGTCAAAGACTGACTCAATGACCAAATATAATATCAGCCCCTTTGGAGACATGAATTAGATGTTGGTTTATGATACCACCCATTCCTCCCAATCCTCTTTACAAGTCATTTCTGAGAATAATATTAATAACATTTTTACATAAAAATTCGTGAAAACAACAAAAAACTTTATTTTATTTATGATTTCATGATTTAATGTTCACTTCTTTTATTCAATAGTTTATTATTCATTCATTTTTGACACAAATTTTTGTTATTATTAAATATTTTCAAATCATTTCAAATGAAAATTAATTATTGGATATTAAACCATGTTTTTTGATGATTTCATTTCCAGTGCTGGAAAGGGAAGGAATCGTTTAGTATTTTAAATAAATATTTGATTATTTTTTAATGACTTTAATAGACGTTTAAAACTATTTTAATTAGTTTTCAAAGTAATGTCATTTAAATCAGTGATAAATCTGTCAATAATTTATTTTATATTGAAATTAATTACATTTGAGTTTCAAATCAATTCATTTATTTTTTTATTTACTTTTTGTTATAAAAATATTTTCATTTCTTAATTGACTTTAAAACTCATTGTATTTGAAGTCAAATAAAAGCAGAGAAAATGTAATCAACTCTTCGTTCATTACATTCACATAAATGTGCAAAAATGTAAATAATTTATTACTTATTCAAACATTTCCTAAATTTAGAATAAATTCAATGTTTTCCTAAGAATTTCAGAAATAATTGCAATAAAAATACATAAATAACCCTTAATTTGGTGAAAGAGTTGATATCATCGGAAGTGGAAAACAAGAAGTAATGAATGAATGACTGAATGAATGAAATAAAAAATTAATATTATTATCATTTCAGTTATCCTTGAATACTATCTTTCCTTAAATATTTGAGAGCTTAGGAAATGATGTGATTATTTTATACATGATATGAGTATATGAGTCATGATTTAACAATTTTCTCAAATAATTATTATTAATGATTGAATGAAAACGTATTCAAAGAAATGATTTTCAAAAAACCAATAAATTATAACTACTGTTGAAAAACAATAATTATTTTTTGTTTTTTATCAATGATTTTCAATTGTAAACAAAGCACTCGATTCCTGATTCACTCTAATCTTAAATACATAACAATATATTAAAAATAAAAAATTAATTAACTTTTTATTTATAGTTTTGTTTAGTTTTTGCTATTTTCAGGTAAAAACCACTTTTTCATTGAAAATAGTTTTTGTTTTTATTGTAATCATGGGTTTGTTGTTTGGGTTATAGAGAAAAATCAATAAGAAATTACAACTTCCCCCTTAATTGTTATAATTTTAGATGATTAGGGTTATTCTCGACGATTTTATTACTAATACTTGCTTTCATATATCTTTACATGCCTTTCCTCTGAATGAGTGGTTCCTATGAAAACCTATTTTGAATAAATCATTGCTTTATTTGTTATCTTAATTCAAATGAACAAAATTGTATTGATTTTAGTTTTAGGACTCATCTATTGATTTCAAATTATGAAAATCAATACCCAATTCATTACAAATGTCTTTCAGTTCTTACAATTTTTTTTCAAATTAAATGTTAACAAAAAATATTTTGAAACAAATCCTTTCAAAAATCCTTCAATTTTCAGCTTTAGTGCAATCAATCGATTGGCTCTGGATTTTGAGCTTTATTTTTATTTTTAAACTTTTGAACCTTTATTTGAGTTGAGAATAAAACCGGGAGACCATGTGGTCACTGATAGTCACTGGTAGTTATATATGTCTGTCGACGACGACTATCCTATCGATCGCTAAATTGTGAGAAATATTTTGTTTTATCCAAAAATCGATTCAATTTTCCCATTATTTAAGCAAATATTCCTATTATTTGATTGACTTTTGATTACATATTAAGACTAAATAAATAATAATTAAAAACAAATCAATTATAATATTTGTATTGAAATCACGAATTCATTCATTAAATTGATTACGAAATTGAATTTTCTGTTATGTATTGTATGTTTGATTAGATTTGAGACAATAGTGAAGAGAAAAACGACTCTTTGTATGATCTCATCGTTTGCTAACATTTATTATGATTTTCGTTACGTTT
Source organism: Pantelozetes paolii (assembly GCA_034687845.1). Lineage (NCBI taxonomy): Eukaryota > Metazoa > Arthropoda > Arachnida > Sarcoptiformes > Oribellidae > Pantelozetes > Pantelozetes paolii. The sequence goes on from JAQGAT010000823.1 coordinate 6,922, forward strand.
AAAGCATATAAATCTCATATTTATAAAGAAATATTGTTTTCTGCCCTAAAAATTGATAATTTAGAGGAGGAATGGGAGCTTAGGTTTAGTGATGGCATTAAAACAAAACACAACAAAACAATTGAAATCTTAACAAAACATTCATTAAATGTGAAAATAATTTTCGTTTTATTGCTTTTTTCGACAATTCTTTAGACAATACTTTCTCTGAAAACAATTATTTTGAAATCCCTTTCAATCCAATGATTGGCATAAATATCACTCAATTCTTATAATTAAGTTTTCGGCTATTATTTCAATGAAAGTAATGCTCAGTGAAAACAAATTTAAGTAAAATTCAATAAAAGTTAAAATTTATGAGATTTTCAGTTAAAATAGATAATTATTTTATTAAAACTCAAATGCAATAAAAATAAAATAATTTTTATAATATTTTTAGAAATTATTTTATGTTTAAAGACTATTTCATTCAATATTCATATTAATTGACTATAAATTAGATGATAATTATTATTATCCAATAAATTGACTCAACATTTATGCAAATTATGTAAAGTTTTATACGTTTTTGAAAATTTAATTCAACTTTTATTGAGGTTTTTGGCAATAATTACAAAAATTTATATATTTTTTCAAAACATTGTTTAATATTTATTTCCAAATGTGATCTCACTTTCGCTTAATTTTAATCAAAACCCTTTTTATGGCTTTCTTTCATCTAATAATATCGGTTGTTATCAAGGGATCTATACTTTCAATACATTTTGATCTAAATTAGCATTAGTTGGCACTAAAAATAATCTGTCAATTTGTTTACAAGTAATACATGTATGCCAGACCTCCTGTTCCTCTCACTCACAATAGATGAGATCACTTAAACTCATTTAATTCAGATTCAGTTTACGATTCCCTGAATTGCTATTTGAATGCAAATAACATTTCAATGAATTATATGATATTTAAGTTTAAAAGTATTCAATCTTCAAGTGTTTCACTCAAATCTGGTTTACATTTATCGCTTAAAATCTTATACAAAATGTTTTAAATTATTTAATAAAACCATAGTTTTTGTTATTTTATGTCTATTTTTGAAAAATATTATTCATTTATCCTTTAGTTTAATCTTTTTGTGAGAAAATTGAAAGACTTTTAACTCATATAAAGATTTATTGATTCTTCAAATAAATAGATTTTTTACCCTTAAATCAAAAGAAATATATATTTTCTGCTTATCTTATGTTTCATATAATGTTTGGAAACAAATGAATCGCAAAATTTTAAATTCAATAAAAATATATAAAATGTTTTATATTTTCACTTTTATAGTGAAATGTTTTTAAAATTTATACAATTTTGTCATTTTTGGTGATAAAGCGCTGAAATATAGCAAAAAATGACAAACATTTTACTCAATATTCTTCAATACTTTGATTAATAAATACTATTTAATCCTTGTTTTCAGTTTTATTATCAAATGTTTGAAAAGATATGAGTTTTGGTGAAAGTAGTCTCTCTTTTGATATCAAATAAAACATTTGATTGAAATTTGAAAACATTTTATATAACACAAGAAATAAATTATGATTTATTCGCCGATAATTTAATTCTCTCTTCAAAACTATAAAACTATTTATAAAAACATATAAAACATTGAAATTAATTATTTGTCAAAATTTTGTTTCACTGAAAGAAGTGTTTTTCAGATAAACTGTTTTAATCTTTATTTGATTTGGAGTTCCGTTAAATAAAAATACATTTTTTGTCAAACATTTTCTTAAGTGTTATCTTATTAACAGTTTATCTCAATTCAAGACATAAGTGAATAAAACTGTTGAACGAAAATAATTCAAATCATTTCAACAATTATTTAATCAGTTTTTGTTGTCATAAAAGACTTGTAGTCATAGAAGTCAACAAAATCTTAGCTCTGATTTCAGTTTTGAAATGTCTGTGAAATAAAACAAAAATTATTTCATATTTGGATATTTGTTACGAGAATTGAGATATTGATTGTCGACCTGTCGTTCCCCTCGTATTCACCAAAACGACAATTCATACTAATGTTTGAATAAATGCCTTAAGCTTTCAGATAAGACACTCAAACGCATCAAAACTGAACGCAAATATGTTTAACCAAAATATTAAAAGTGAAAAAACTCTGGAATTTGAGAGGAGTTCGCGATTTCTAGAGGGGTTAGGGATGTAGTGTTTGGTGGCCACGGAGTTCAAGGGCGAAGGCATAACACATAATTGATTTTTTTCATCAAAACCCACATCATAGCCCAGGGCTTATCTGCCTCTTCTGTTGCATATGTGTTATTATCTCTTAAATACAATTGTGTCACAAAAATGACTATCAGTTTCTCGTAATTAGGTTTCAAAGTGAGAATTAAATAATGAAAATAAACTAAACTTTAATTAAAATTACAATTTTGTGTGAAATTTGGGCTAAAATTCATTAATAATAAATCATTTTATTATTTAAAACAATAAATCTTTTTATAAACAAAAATCATTTGAAATGAAAAATGAATTATTGAAATGAGTTTTTCACTCAATTTTTAAAACCAATAAATTGAGTAATAATTTGTGAATAAGTGTAGGTTTTGGACCAAATATGATAAGTCTTCCCACAAACCCCACAATCCCTACAACCAAACGACTCAATCAATTGCTGAACCATTTTCTCCTTTATTTGCCAATTTAAACCTTTATTACTCTTTCAGACATTTTTCACATAAAAAATATCATAAATTACTTCAAATTTCAATAATAATAATAAAATAAAAGCCATTTAACAAACATTTCATAAACACTATTGCCTTTAATCGGAAAATGATGCCTGGTTACCTTACCATACAATATCTTGCCATAACATACCAGGGATAGATTTTATTGTAATAATGTGCTGTTAATGCCTATATTTGGTTTACCCTCTCAAAGGGTGATGAATGTAAAGTAAATAATATAATAATCATTACAAGCCTTACAAACATTTCCAACAATTGATTTGCATTTCATTTTCACACCCTTTGTATTGTTGCCAACTATTCTTAAACTGACCTGTCCTATACACCTGTGCTCACATGCCAGTGCTTTATTGATCTCAATCTATTGATAAATAATTAAATAATTGGTTAAATATTTATTTATTTGTTTTGTTTGATTGCAGACAATGTTAGAGATGGAACGGTATCTGAAGGACGAGCCGAAGATCCGTCCCTTCGATCAGTTGGCGACCGATCCCTGGGATATGTTTTCAAAGCCATTGATGACCGGAAGTGAAAGAAATGAAATGATTGTTACGGATATTGAGAGCAAATCCGATACCGAAGACGAGAAGTCATTGCCATTGACTTTGTGCGGAACAGACAGTTGTGGTGAAGACCGGATGAGTGTCTCTGATCTTGATATCAATGAAAAGAACTCAGATTCAGGTCTGAGCTCGAGTGGCAGTAGTGTTATCTCATGGGACAGTTGTATGAGTGACGCGCAGACCATTGCGGCGATAGTGTCGACAACTATTAAACAACAACTTCAACAACAGATAAAACCAAATAAGAATAGATTGAAAACCTCTTCTCCGCGAAGAACTATAACCAAGAGTTCCGACTCGAAGACCAATTGTTCCCAACATTTAAGTCATCATCACTCGAGTCATCCACATCTTGTGCGCAGACATCCCAATGAAGATGAAGACTCGACATCCACTCTAACGCCTCCGTCCTCTCCAGAAACACAGATTAAAGTCAATTTGATTGACCGGACTGTCCATAAGCACCACCAGATCAGCGAAGGTGCGACCGTTCCCCTCACTATTGTCACCACTGAAGCAATCTCTTTGAGCGACACATCATTCATCGGTTCATCTGTTGATACAGTGATTGCAATATCCGGTTCCCCCAAAACCGATGCCATCAGTTCTGCCTCACCTTCTAATGGCTCGCAATCCGGTTCCCGATCCAGAGGTCGGTTTGAAATTAATCCCGACTCTAAGCGCCGAATACATAAATGTCAGTTCAATGGATGCAAAAAAGTGTACACAAAATCATCACATCTTAAGGCCCATCAAAGAACGCACACAGGTTTGCATCAATTTCACGCACTTGTATATCATACCTGTGCCTAACCTCAGGCCAATCGCAGTCAAATGACTTTGCAATTAATATAATTAATAATTATTTGAATTTTGTTTAATTAAAAATAATTTCTATTTTTTAGCGAACTTTTAGTTTTATTTAAATTTATTTTTATATCATTTTATACCCCTTTTACTCATTTTTACCCCTTTTTCTAATTAAAGCCATTGAATAACAAATGGTTTCTTCTTTAATGAATAAGAGTTTGAATTTCATTAAAATATAATTAATATATGTTTAGTATTCATAGCTTTGGATAGTATTTCATAGTTTTTCATACATTCATTGCATTTCATAAATATTTTCAATAATTAAATGATTGGATATTTTGTTTGATTTCAGGAGAGAAGCCCTACAAGTGCTCGTGGGAAGGGTGTGAATGGCGTTTCGCCCGGTCTGATGAACTGACTCGTCATTTCCGAAAACACACGGGGAGTAAACCATTCAAATGCAGTCATTGCGAGCGCTGTTTCTCCCGTTCCGACCATCTGGCCCTTCACATGAAGCGCCACCAGTGATAATGTGATGTTTGTGCCAATACTGCAGACACTGTGAGACAGTAAAACCCAGTTAGCAATGACTGTGTTTATAGCCATCATTCAGTTTTCATTCAATCAGACCTCAGACCTCATCGATGTCTTGTCTGCCAAACAATGATCACAATTATCTCCAAAACAAACCATTTTTTGGAAACATTATTAACAATAAAAACAATTTTCATGAACTCTATTGAAGCAGAAATTAATTTAATGTCGGAATGACTCACAACAAGTGATTCACAAATATATAAATCGATTTTCGGCTCCAAAACAGTAAATAATATATAATTTAATTGAAAGCAAAGACAGAATAGTTTGAACCGAAAGACAGATTCAAAAGTGAAACACAAGTCTTGTATTGAGAGCTAAAGCAAAGAGTGTTTTAATAATTCATATCTGAAATGATATTAAAAGAAGTGATGAATAGTATTGAAGATTTGAAACATATATTTCTATTCAATAGTAAAATATATCAAATAATTGCTTATATTCTCTGCATTTAATCGATGTTTGAATTGAAGAACAAATAGTTTTGTTTCGCTTTTTATTTAATTGAAAACAAATCGTGTCATTCATTGTCATAATTCATGTTTTTGGACAAAATGTCTTTTGAATGTCGGCTATAAGTGCTAACCATCGGTGCGAATCAGACTGTCCTGTGATTTGAGTGTATATAAAAGACCAAAAGTTAATATAATTGACACCAAAAGAAGAAATGCATTCAAAAATGGCATTATTTTCATTGCATTTGCATTTGAATTCATTTCAATATTGAATTTTTTTTGAATGTATTGTAAAGTAATAATAAGTTGTGAACAGAAATATTATATACTATTTGTAACTGAATTTTTAGTCAACACTACTGTATAATCAGTCAATTGTTGTTCTCATGTATTATATCTTCTTCGGAGACCAACTTATGGCTCATATTCTTCAGCAGTGCTTTCAATTAGCATTGAATTGCTTTTCAATTCTTATATACTATACTCGAGACCAACGCTTTCAAGAGATATTTCTCACAACTTTGTATTCAAATAATAATATTCTTAAATAAAATAAAGTTGTATTTGAGTCGTGAATAATGAAAACATTGAGCACTTATAGCCTTATAAACACAAAACACTATTTCTTTTTTTTATATACAGATTCTTACAGAGTCTTACAGATTCTTACAATTTATAACAAACCAAACAAAAAAGTCTTCATTTGATTAGTGATCAAAAAGTTTTTGATTCTTTGTATAAGAGTTTTGTTTTTAATTTCTTTTTTAATCATATCTTATATAAGAAATCATTGAAAAAACGTTTTTTAGATTTTTTGACTCTTTTTGCTATTTATATGCTTTTCTTATAGAAAATAGTTATTCAAAAATTTTATGCATTTTTAGAAGATCTGTAAAAAAGGACAAAAAATTAATTGATATTATAATTGATTACATATTGAATACAATCTTTGAGTAAAACTAAAGGCCATTAAATGTGCAAAAATTGTATATAATTTTGAAACAAAATTGAGTAAAACTTATTATATGTTTAATTATCTTCTCATCACTGAGTCATCAGATTTGAGACGATTTTCTTATTGTATTTAAAATTTATTGGTTTTTTCAGATTTAAAAAAAATGTTTCTTTTGGACCAATGATTCAATGATTTAATAATTTAATGAAAATTTATTTGTAATTAAAACCAATTTTTAGCTGAAATTTCTTAAAGTGCTCTCCAAATAGGAGTCAAATCTCTATTAATACAAAACAAAATACAATTAATATCCGAAACAAAATTGTTTTTCTTTTAATAACTATTTCATTGATTTTTGATTGTCTTTACTTTACATACGATTTCTTATGTATTTTATGAATTGGTTTTCAGATTTCAAATCTCTTTTGTCATAAATATAATCCTTTTTTAGTTGACTAAAAAACAAGTCTATGTTTTTATACTGTATCTGAAGTAGAGTTTGGGTGCGATTGAGATGAAGACAAATACAGTTTCTTTTTATTTAGTGAACCATTTGATCACAAAATTAGTTATATTTTGAAGATTTTTTCAATTAATTTATAATTTTCTTGAATTTCTATTAAATTTCAAAAAATAAAACATATTTTACTGAAATGTTAATTAATTGTAAGTTATATTTAAGTTTATTATTGTATACAAAATATTATAGTATAAAAAACTATAAGTTTTTTTCTACACTTTTTCTTCTTTAATGAAAAATAAAAATTTCTGAACAAACAAAATGTGAAAATTTTTATAACTTTGTAATGAAATCATTGTTTTTAAAACAATTAATCATTTGTTTTCAAATTATATTTCAAAACAAAAAGGTTTTAAAATTAATAGAAATATTTGAATCAAAGAAATGTTTGAAATGAATTTCAATTGTAATTGTTATCAGAGACAAGAATAGAGTTTAAAAAAGTGAAACTCAATTATGATTTGATTTATGAGTGAAATGCAAAAAAACCCTGGATCTTCTGGAATGATGGGAATTGTATAATACAATATGAAAAGTTGTTGTATTGCTTGAAACAAGAGAAACATTTGAGTCTAAAAAGCATTTTCTTTATAATTAAAAATTTAAATAAAACTTTCATTTCTGAAATGAAAATTATATTAAATCAGAGATTACTTGAAACTAAAAAATATTTAAATATTTAAATAACTGACAAAAAGGGCATAAAATATGAAAAGTATTAAAACATTAATGCATTTATTAATAAATCGTAAAATAAACAGTTATTTTGCAAATTCGGATGTTTTGCCAACATTTCCTGCAATCCGCCCGAAATCGACATTAAGTTTACTGTCATTCATGAAAATGTTGTCTTTTATGTGACTTTAAGGCGAAACCCAAATACTTTTAGCGAAATATTTAATTTGATTTAATGTGTTGTATATATAATATAATTGAGTGAAACACTGAGACACCAGTGCTTGTGATGCAATACTGTTTGCATCGCTTTTCACTTAACTATACTCTAAATAATTATTTCATTTAACAAAACAATAAAATAATTTGTTTTCATTCACAACTCAAAGACTCAAACATCAAGTCTTAATCTTTTTAATTAGTGTTAAATAAGAGAAACTCAAAGAAAGGGACAAAAGCTTTCATTAATTTCATTTCAGTTCTCAAATCTCTGAAAATATTTTCATTTCATTTGAAACCAATGCATGAATTGATTTAAATGTTAGTAAAAATCTATTTTTGTTTTTGAGTGCCTTAAAAACAGATGACTTTCTCACAGTGTAAGTGAATTTCAATGAATTCAAACTCTCTTTTGGTTTTCAAATCTCACTTTGAATTTCAGACTAAACAAAAAACTACAGAATAATTTGAATGAACGCATAAACGAAGCGCTGAATAAATGCATTGAAATTATATGTAAAACAATAAAAGGAAATATGACTTCAATGTAAAGATTTTGGGAATAAATTTCAAAAATCATATAAAATACACAAAAAGTACTCAATTATGAGACAAATTGAGTGATTTTATGGTTTGGATGGTTAGGTGTGTCTTAAAAATATACGGATTAAACATCTTTCCATAATTTTGAGCACAATATATGTTTTTCTCCCCTTTTATACCATTTTGTGTAATAATTGTATTATAAATCAAAACATATTATTATTATTACTAAAACTATTGATAAATAACTTTTGAAATAAGTTTTCAAATCATTTATTTGACTGCCAGTGCAAGTCTGCCAGTGCTATGAATTGTGAGTAAAACTGACCATAAAATTGATAGTGTTTTGTGTTATTGTTATGCAAACCATATATACAATGAAATTAATTGAATAAAATTTCATTCATTGATACAATTATTTCACTTTCTTTTCAATTCAATGAAACAAATGCTGAAATTCATGCGTAAATTAAGTGAATATTTAAATCAATACCAGAAATGATAATAAATATTTAGATTTGGAAATGAAGTGATGTCTCAGTGCTGGGGAATGGTATCAAATTCCTATTGATATGAATATAACTGTGCATTAAATCATTGAAAACTAAAACTCATGTCAACAAAAAGCAGTCGATATTTTGCATAAAACACTCTTCAGTTGAGCCTCTGATGAGAAAAATGAAAATATAATTCAAAGTGCAATACATTTGTAACAAAATATCATTTTATATGAAAATATCATTATTTCTCCCTTTCCTTGGGTTTTGTGTATGTATTCAAACATTTCGATCGACTTTTTGATTATAATTTATGACATATCTGTGCCGTTGAGAGAAATAATTTGTTTATTGCACTTATATTTCAGACAAATATGAACTCAAAAAGCATTTCTATCTTTAAATTCAAAATCAATTCATTTCTCAAATGATTTTTATTTTAAATAAAATTCAAACGTTTTTCACAAATATTTTCTGAAAAAAATGTTTTTTAAAAAAATACCTAAAAATACATGAAATAAATGAGAGTTTTATGTCATAATTGAGTGATTCATAAATAAAATGATTTATTTTAACGACAATTAAATAAAACAAAAATGTTTTTGATTTAAATATAAATCTAATGTTTTTTAAGTATAAAAACTATTAATTGTTTATAAAAATGAGTTTTACTTTAAAATTATTGAAAAACTATAGAAAACTAATGAAAACTGAATTAAAGAGTAAATAATATTTAGTTTATATTACAATTCAATACATGAAACAAAATGAACCGGAGTTTTAGGTTATTAACACACTTTCAATCAATAATTCATTACAAAGATTGAGAAAAAATATTTAAATTCATTACAAATGGCTTTAAATTAATGAATGAATGAATGAAAATGAGATTCAAATGAAATGAAATTAAACTTTTAATTATATAATAAATACTTTTGGTCTTAAACTCATGGCATTAACAGACCCTTAATAAATGCCCAGAAGTGTGACAGCGCCTGCTGTTGGACCTGAGCCTGTGATGTCGACTGTCCATCAATTTCTAGCAGATCTCGGGGTAGTTTAGACATCAGAGATGTTTGAAGTTTTTGCCAAAAGGTTTCCTTATTTTTATATTTGTTAGTGAATTGAATGAAATCATTGTTTGCGGCGTAAAAGTGGGCCAAAAGTCGCTGAAAAGTCATTCAAATTATATTCAAATTATTTCTCATTTAATTTCAATCAAAATTGAATACCATTTCCAAAAGCAAGTCTTGAGTGAGGAATGAATCCCTGGACACAGAGTATGTCATTTGCATTGGTTTCCCGTATTCGTTGGGCCGATACTCAGGCGGAGGCATAACCCAATACACCTGAAATGTTGCCGACAGGCCGTCATTGAATTCATAAAAAGGGGAACAAATGAGTCCAACACAGGGGGTATACGAAGAATCCGATTCTCCTTTCATTGCAATTTGATATTCCATTTGACTTTCAATGTCTTTGATGGTCGGCTGCGGAACAGCTTTCGGGTGACTGAAAGACAATTGAGTTGACAATCAATTGATTGATAGCTTTAATTGAGTGCAAACCCGACATACCTGTGATACCAACCAATTAAACTCAAATTTCTTCGTTCTAACGCCTGTTTGATCTCTTCCTCTACGAGTGCAGAGCTTACTCTATCAGTGAGTTTGCTTCTGCACGGGAAGGCCTGTAGTATTGCGAGGTTATGGGTCTGTATATCCCAATTTCCGGCCAAATAGCCGACGACTTCGGTGTTTGTGAGATGACAGTGAAAGTCAATTAGTAGTAAAGCATTGGTAGACATAGTGATAGTGAAGGGTTGGATGCGATCTAAAGAACTGAATGGAGAGCACCGGACCATAACATTCATACGCTGTTCGTCCGACCGATTGCCCAACACTTTATGGTCGATAACATTCACGTCTTTAAGCGTTTTATTGCCATACCTTTCGGTATCAATCAATTCATGCGAAGAACGGATCCCAGTCTTGAGCCCAGACTTCACATCCAATGGATTGACCGAAACATCCGATTCCTTATTTCCCGCCATTTTCTTCTGCTTCCGATACCACCGGAGTTTATATGAGTCCAAGCGTTTACCCAAATACCTGATGGTAGACCAGGCACTGCCTAACTTGGAGTCACCATTCACCATTTTCCTACAGTGACTCACCCAAGAGGAAGGGCTCACAAAGATTTGCTTCGTTTCCGACAAACGGATGGTTCCGTTGGGCAACAGGTCTGCCATGAATTTCGCCCCCTTTTGTCAAATACAATGAAAATAATGACAAATAAAGACAAAAACAATTCAATGATATCTTCATTCATACCATGTATTCAATGGAAAGGGAGTTATCTTTCGGTTCCAGTATTTTGTCCAAAACTAATGTCTTTAGACTACACGGCATACCATTCAGTGGTTTGCGACCGACGTGTGCGACAGACTGGGACTGATTGTCACTGTTGTCTGATATCACCAATTGGTCGCCATTTGTAGACATGTCTTCATCTTCTTCCTCACCGTTGGTCTCGTTTTCATCGTTTTCCGACTTTTGGTCTCAAATACGATAAAAACGATAATTAATTGAAATGAAAGACATTTTGATTCAAAAATATTTACCCATTGTTTCAATGATAACAATCTCTTCAACGGATTGTGGGATCAATTGGTGTCTTGTCTTCAAGTGATGTCAAACTTATTGTTTAAAAACCTTTTGTTTATTATTTCATAAAATAATATTCAAAACCAAAAGTGGTTTCAAAAGTATTCATAAATTACGTAACGATTTATGAATTCATTTGTCATTGAATTCAATAAAAACTTAATTCAAAAACTTTACGTAATTTTTGAGTAGTTTTGAGAAAACATTCAATTTTTGAGTGAATTTTAATTTCAATTGAAATCACAATCAAAACGATTGAATCGGAAATGGATTTAATCCCCGATTACTCACAACTGTCCGCAGATCTCGAGCGACAAGAGTTACAGTCCTTTGGCGGCACAGCTTCGCCGCAAATCTATGGCCAACTTCTGGCCATTTATTTGCTTTACAATGATTTGTATTAAAAATTGTTTTCACTTTTGATTTGAATTAGTATTGAATTGATTGTGATTTCAGAGCCAACGCTAAGCTGTTGTGGAAACGGATCCCAAATGCCATCAAAAATGAAAACAAAGAGTTGAGTCATATCTGGGAAATAGGGGTTAAGCTCTGGAACCGGGAATTGCCGGCCATTTATCCGCTGCTGTCCTCATATGAGTGGCCCAACCATCTCAACAATATTATGAAATGCATAGCAGGTCTGTCCGTCCGTCTGTCTGTCTGTCCGTCCGTCTGTCTGTCTGTCCGTCCGTCCGTCTGTCTGTCCGTTCACTCAATTGTTTTAATCAATGGTTTCTTATGTTTAGAGTCGACCCGAAAGAGAGCACTAAATCTGATCGCAAAGGGCTTCACATCTATTAGTTTGGATGAAGTGATTCATTACATCGGTTTACCCGAAGACCAGACCATCAAAACCATTACAGACTTGAACTGGAGTTTAGAGATTGAAAGCCGTTTTGTTATGCCTTCGAAGCCATTGACTAACATTGAAGAGCAGTCTTCGAGTGAAGAACAGTTGAGTAAACTCACAGAATATGTGGCGTTCCTCGAGAACTGACCGCTCAGTCAACCACTAAGTCAACCACTCAATCCTTGACTTAGTTTTGTCTTTAAATATATTTTTATTATTCATTGAAAACAACAAAACAAACGATTATTTTGACAAAAGATTGGTTTAAAAAATACTTTAATTTTTTCATTCATTCAAATGATCTGTAATTACAATCAATAAAAACAGTTTAATGAATACCAGATTAGGTTTGACTACACGTCCCGAATGTGAGGTCAACTGCCGTTTGTGTCAACACTTCTGCCGTTAGTTTCAAAAATTGAAGATTTTTTTGCGTCAAATGCGTTGAGTTATCGCAAGAGATGTGATAACAGTCTCTCATATAACCCCTGAATGGACCTAAAAATCAATTGATATTTAATGCCAGTGCTGTTGAGAACTGAATGACAAACCAGTGTCTGATAATAGTATTGCTTTCAATGATGTCTTATACTGAGAGTTGTTTGGATACCAAAACATGAGGTGATCTGAACGAAGAAGGTTTGCGTGTCTGGAAAGGGTCTCGAAGTCAGGTATTTCTGAATCCAATGAAGTGATCTTCAGTTCACTCAATTGAAAGGGCGTTCGTCTGGACATTGAGGTCCAGTAGCTCTTAAACTGATTTGCAATTTTGTCGTCAATATTATTGCGGGAAATGACTGCCAAGAAGTCACCGACGAATCGGTTTTGTCTTATTTGTTGACTCCATTGCGGGAGTGCCTGAAAATACAGGTATTTAAGGGTTGATTATCTCAACAACTGTTGCCATACTTTGTGAATATCGTAAGGAATGTCTTGCGAACCGAATGTTTGATTAAAGTTTAAAATAGTGTCTAATATGACGGCGCCTTCAAAGCCAGCCTTTCCACCAATCAATTCATTAGGGATTAGATAATCGTTAACAAAATATTTGCTTCCAAGCGCTCCCTATTTGGACAGACGTTTCATTTATACAGTGATTTGTTTTATAGTAAAACCAATTCAGAGATGTGTAGGAAAGGTATACTACTTTGCACTTAACATAAGAATATTCCCAAACATTAAAACTGAACTTATTTTCAAGTATTCAGTCATTTCTTCATTTATTAATAAAAATCTATTTTTTCATTCATTTATTTTCTTTGTATTCTAATAATACCGATCCCATAGAGCCTGGTCTACACATCCCTGATTGAAAACTATGTCATTTAATATTGATTTACATATTCTTCCAAATCTAATGCCACAAACATTAATGAATAAGTGAGTCGACAGTTATAAGAGTTGATGAGCCGAATGACCTCCAAGAGTGCACTCATACCCGAGCCGTTATCATTAACACCACCCGTCGTGTCAACCGTGTCATAGTGTGCGCCGATCAACAGTATCTTATCTTTACTACTATACCTATAGATCCCGGGATAGATGCCTATAATGTTGAGTCCCTCTAAGGCCTGAATATATAAAACAAACATAACTTCTATTAAAACATTTGAAACACTTCTTCACAAACTTGTGTCGACTCTTCAGGCCTTGTAATAAACTTTTGGGTTGAAGTGAACAACTGATTGGCATTGAATATATCGATGATCTGGTGCTGAACATCTATTTTTGCTGACATATTGGTTAAGCCGTGTCGAGTAGAGGCGAACAGGGATTCAATAGTCGTCTTAAGTCTATTAATATCAGCGTTTGGTGTAAACAAATGAACGCTTTTCGGCAAAAGTTGTAAATTTTCATCAATTGTTTGCTTCAATACTAGACTTTTGTTTTCAGACTTCAATCTAAGCGAAGATATTTCGGCAAAGCTTTCAATAAAAGACTGTTTTGTCTCAAACTTTCCATTCAATTCATAACTGGACTCAGAATTGGACCGAATTTTTCGGATATTAATTACTTTTGAATTTCTTTCGGGAAATAAATTATTTAAATGTTTTGAAAAGTCTGTTAAAAATGATGAATCGATTGAATCAAGAATTTCATTATTTATAAACGGCATAAAAGATAACAAATATAAACAAACATTAAATAAAATTAATTTTTTCATAATTTAAACATTGAAAGAGTTGTCAGAAGTTGTGACAAGATTTGAAACATTTGTGAAATTATTATACTTTTATAGCAATAGAAATGTTAACTCAGTTTAACTGTAATACTGCCCTCAAAATACTCTTTCAAACCCGTTATATGACTTCAAATATCAATTTAAGCCATAAAACACAGAAACCAGTGATTCTTAACATTCAATAAAAGTTATAAATCTTTGTCTCCGAACTCAAAATCGGGTCAAAAATATTGTTTTATTTTTTGACAAAACGTTAATATATTTTCAAATCTTTAAAAATAATTTAACAATCGATGGGTTTATAAGATTTGATGAATAGATAAATCAGAGATAAGTAGTTAAATGATTTTCAATCAGTTCAATAATCTTGATCAATTCAATGAACTAATTCTGAGCACCGGCTAATAAAATGTTGATTCAATTTAAAGGAAAAATTAAAATAATTTAATAAAAAAAATAATTTATTTAACTTTTAGTTCAGAAATGATTTGATTTTCAGTTCAATTACAAAATTAACTCATTTTATAATTAAAGCTATTTTTAACACTTCAATCAAATCTCAGATCAAATGAATGATTAAAAGTAAGTGAAAGTAAATATAAAACATTAGATTCCGGATCAAATCAATACAACAAATAAGTAATCATATAATATCTTTGCAGTAATACAGTATAATAGCAATTTCTCCATGGTAATTACATCTAACTAAAATTAATTCATAATCTATTTTTTATTAAGTGTATCCAGAAGTCAGGAGAACCAAGATAATTTTATTTTAAGATACAGTATACGGTTTTAATTATAAATATCTGTCATTTAATGGCAATGTTTTGCAGAATATTGAGGTTTAAATCAAATTAATTAATAAAGAGAAATATGATACTTTTTAACCATGATAACTTTAGTCATTTGCCTGGATATTGAAATTGAATGCAAGTTTGATAGGAATGAGTGAATAAGTGGTGAACTCTAGTGTTGTTTACATTAGACTTGAATTTTAAAACAATTTTTGCGATATTTTCACAGATTTTCAAATTTTTGGACATTTTTTTGATTTCAAATAAATTGTG
>JAQGAT010000824.1:0-22251 GCA_034687845.1 Pantelozetes paolii
GAGATCTCTCTCTCTCTCTCTCTCTCTCTCTCTCTCTCGGACTAACTTACACTTACAAACTGCTACTGCAATGGAAACACCACTCCATTCTCATTCAGTTTTGCCCCTCAGAATCCACACAGAATACCAAAATGACATTTCTCCTCTCAAAAAGTTAATTAAGTTGTTGTTTGTCGCGCGTAAAGCAAAGACATCGGAAAGACTTAAAGCATTTGTAAAACTAACGACTCCTCTCTACTATCGCTTTGAACTCAAAGCCTCTAAACTAGTGATCAATTTATATCCGAAAGTGAACGTTGAATGCATTGATAACTTTGTAATGCCTTTTAATCTGATTATTAAATTCAGGACTTCTGCTGCAAAAAAGGCCAAACATTTGCAATGTTTGCACAATTATCTGACTTTTGAAAAATGTCACTTCAATTAAAAAATTGGAAAAATATTTTAGATCCCTCTCCCCTTCAGGTGTCTCACCAGACGACTGTGTGCGCAAAGTAAATGTTTAAATAGATTTTTAGCTTTCAATTTGTGATAAGATTGCACTTTAAATGACTCTATAAATCAAATTATGTCTTAAAGTCTTAACGACGACATTGTGTTGAGAGTTAGACATTAGTCAGGACTCAAAGACACGGTATTAATAATAATTACTTTTTTTTCATATCATATATACAGAGAATAAACAACTGTTTCATTGGTTTTGCGTTCATTCCATGTATTCCTTGATCTGAGAGATGAAAATCTATGAAATAAATACACTTTAAAATTGTTTTGATATTGTTGTCAGGAGAGCACTGGCAGGTATGGGCAGGCGTTTGTGAGAACAATCAGAGCTCTAGAATTAAATCGCAAAAATTTGTTACGGAATGGGAGTCTCGAGGAGTCATTAGAGTGTAAACCCAGTGTTGACTAGAATTGTCAGCAAAAGTGAATTCTTAAGAAAAGGTGATTCAATTCTGTGCCACTGTTTCAGAGGCACAGAAGACAAGTGAATTGGTTTTTAAAGCTTTTATTCAGTTTATGAATTAGAGTTTGAGTGCCGGAAACGACTGCCCCTATAATCAACTGTCGTATACAATACTTCCTGTCTTTGCAAATGCAATGGTTAGGCACGAGTGCACCGGCACTGGCATCACATTTATTCTGCTCAACGGATTCAGACATAAAGAAAGTGGTTTTGCTTACAAGTGGTCTTCAAATGAGTGCCTCAGACAATGCGGAGCACAATGAATGAGCAAACCTGTTGGGTGTGAGCGCACAGGCATTTAATTCAAGCGGATAATTGTGTTGTCTTGTGGCCAATTTCACACATTACTACCTGAGCAATCACTCACTGGTCTCGAGGAGTGAATGAAACCCAATATCAATGAATTCTCACCGTATATACTGTATACCCAGTGCCTATAACTTATAACACTATCTAAACACCCAGTTTCCTAATCACAAGCCCATACCTCAGATGTGAGGATGGCTTGTATGCCAGCACTGGTATGTTTGGCCATAAATCCATTATAAAAAAGGAAATAATTCTTTGTATGAAAGCCTTCGAGTCTTTCATACATTACTCGACAACTTATCTGACGATATCTCACAACAGCTTAATATTGAATACGAAAAACATCAAAACATTTTCATTTTATTTTTGCTTTTTCGTTGAAAATATCGCAAAACTTGTCACACATTTGGGCAAAAATTTTTCCAAAATTTTGTTTCTCATCTCTA
The DNA here is from genome assembly GCA_034687845.1 of Pantelozetes paolii. Taxonomy (NCBI): domain Eukaryota; kingdom Metazoa; phylum Arthropoda; class Arachnida; order Sarcoptiformes; family Oribellidae; genus Pantelozetes; species Pantelozetes paolii. Next base: position 1,723 of record JAQGAT010000824.1, read on the forward strand.
AACTATGCCCTAAGCGTGCAATTAATCACCCTGTCCATTAAGTTATCATTTAATGAACTTTTCATTAATTCATTTGTCAGTCATTGATATAAAATAAACAAAAAGTTTAATTGAAATTATAATCAAAGCAAACATACCTTCACTGATAAGTCGCTCCCGTATTTCCCAGGCAAAGATGGTCGGGTTCTCCCTCTTGTACTGTTCAATCTTGTTGACCACTACAGGTGTGGCCACTTTTGGCTTTGAGCCCCCGATCACAGTCGAATGGCTGGGCGATCGGAACAGGGCTGCAGTGGTCGACCCGCCCGAAGAGGTCTCGTAATAACGACCTGAAAATTGTAATTCAAATAATTTTAGTGACATTTTGTGTGCACTCGAAGTATGACTTAATTATTGGCATTTCGTCTAACCATAGGTTAGACTAAAAGTAATTTAGACTAAAATAGAGTCTAAACTCAGACCTGAATCACGTATTTAGTGAAGAGAGGACTCAATGTATAAGTGTTTCCACTAATAAACTCATGCTTTGCTAACAAACAACAAAAGACGAGAGAAATATATTTAAAGTTATATAAATGACTTACATATTAAATAAGTTTGTGCTACAGGAGCACACACCTGCCCTCCCTGTCCTCCCCCTTGCCCTTAAACAATAAAAACTTAGAGTCGTTTGCTATGAGTCCATCAAAAATTGTTGAATACTTTTAGACTAGTTTTTATGACAGTCGTAATGAAAGGGTTGGCAATTATACCAGAGCCGGATACAGGTGCTATTATCAGACTTCAGGTGCTATTGTCAGCGCCCGTTCCGATGCTCAGACATTATTATGGTTTTGGGTTTTTGTTTTATATCTAATCTGATTGACTCCTAATGTAATGTAAGTTAAGGTTTCAATTGCTCTATAATTTTATGCGAGAAATGAAATGCAATTCTCGTATATAATAGATGAAAGGTTAGCCCAAAAGCATATGAAATAAATGTAATTGTTTTACAATTGATTCAAAAGTCATGATTCAAACACATTATTAATAGGAAGGGAACGGAACTTCGCTTTAATAAAAACAAATGAGTAATCAAGTTGTCCAAGGAGTGTGTCTTATATCATATTTCAGATATATGTTAGCATTTAATAACAATTATTGTGCAAAATATGTCCCAAAAGTGATGGCATTGAGGGCTCACCTAATAATTTACTGACAGCTGCCGTTTGGAAAGGAGAGAACGGAGTCATATGCGAGATAGTGGCCGGGCTTATGGCTGAGTGGGGCAGTGGATGACCGATCTGTGACATTGGCTGCGGGGGCGTACCGTTACTGTTGTGGTGGTGGTGTGAATGCAGATGCGGTGGTGTAGTGGTAGTCGGCGTCGGGTCACGAGGACTGCCTATAGTAATGATAAGCACAACAACTAATTATTTGTTTCAATTACTTGCAAAACACAGTTAAGTAACCAATGATTAGGCGATAATCATCAGTAAATTTAGGCTGAATTAGACGACAATGATAAGTGATTTTTGAGGACTGGCACACAAAACCGCATTTTTAAGCAAATTGTGAATCAATCTGTAAAAAATGAAAAACTGTTTTTTCCCCCTATAATGTACTGGATATTAAAACAACACAAACCAAATGCAGATTTAATTATTAAGCGATGAGAAAGTAATTTTGTTTTTTGTCAGTAATTATTTTCACAATTATTGTAAATGTCATTCAATTATTCAATCAATATATCTATCGCTGCTATTAATGAGTACAACAGAAGTGGGAATTAAGTTAAAGAAATTCAATAAACGGTTAGAAATATAATGAATTGGTTTTAAAATATTCATAATTTTATCGCTAATTATGTCTTCAATTAAATGCAAACAAACATTTTTTATGTCAAATAAATTGAGTTATCTTTTCTTTTACCCTGATTAGAGACAGTAGGCGCTGAAAAATAAGCTCATTTTAATTACTATATTAATCAATACCTGAATTGTTATTATGATTATTATTACTGTTATTATGTGAAGCTATGAGACCATCGATATTGAATTTAATTTTTTCCGTTTCAATCTTATTCTCGTTTTTGTTAACAATTTTCTCAATTTTTTCCATTTTTTCTAAACCAGTAGTCGTACGGGAATTGGTACGCAAATCCATTGAAAGGGTCGGGTATTTCAATACCAGAGTCCAAAGTTCTTAGTAATGCTTTCTTGTCCACAAAATATCCGCACAACTGATGAAAATTCCTAAACATTTAAATAAAAGTTTTTTAATTTAAAGATAAGTTAATTATTTTTGCTTTTGATTTCATTTTGAGAACAAGTTTTGTTAAATAATATATACATTAACCACAAACTAAATATAAAAATCTATTACTTATTCGTCTCAACGTCTGAAATGATTATTACAGCGATTACTGCGGAAAAACTAAATCTCAGTTTAATATCTCTGTCACTGAAAAAAGCATTTTTCAATTTTCGACTTCACTATAAAGTGATGCGATTTTTGAATAAATTTTTTGCTGCTTTTTATCGCAATTTTTGTTTTAAATTTGATTTTAATTTTCGGCAAAAGATGTTTGTTTTGAAATTTGAAGCAAAAACTTCAAAATTAATTAAGAAATGAATAAATGAGACAAAAATTTTGCACAAAACTTATAAATTGATTGAAATGTTTAGCGACTGATAAATTAGGAGAAAAAGAGCTTCACTACACTTGTGAGCACTTATCAAATAACCGGTGCTGTCGTCTAACTCGTGTATATTTCAAACATAATATATCAAAATCAAATCAAATTAAACATTTATTTTTGCCATTTATTTAGTACTTCTCCTTCAGTTCGTAAATCTTAGTTAAAGACTGAGAGAAAAAAAATGATAAATAAATAAAAAGCAAAACAAAAAATAATGAAAACTTCTCTCTCTTTGAGCTAAAGATTAGATCATTTTTAAAAGCATTAAATTTAATATAATTTAAAATTATTTAAATTTTCAGAAATAATTAAACACAAAAACAAAGACCAAGTGATCCATAAAAATGTCAAAAAATAAGACAAATTATAAAACAGTTTTCAAATTAATAAACAATTTTTCATATTTTAGTCAATGATTTCAATATAATATGAATTTTTTTCCCTTAATTTATGAATCGCCAGGAATTTGAAGCTCAGTTCAGGAGTCGGAGGGAAATAACTATTTAATCGTTTATAACATTTAGGAGTCCTTTAGAGTCCGGTTTAGGCATCGGGTTCAGTGAAAAAGCAAATTTATTTATTAGCGCATAAGAGCTGTAATTAAAGTTAATATCAATTGCTTTAACAACTTGTTATTACTGTGAAAATGATTAAGAATTTAATGTTAATCGTGAGAGAAATGGGAGAAAAGTTTTGTTTTAATTTCTTAGTCAAGGATAGAGTGTTTGCATTGTTTACTGAGCTTTCATTTCTTCACAATATATTTCAATTGAAGACTACACTAGACTTCCTTTCCATTCAAATGTTTGACTTTGGTTTTGAATTTGTAGTCAAATTGTAAGCACTTTCTGAACTCTTTTGAATATTTCTCAGGGATTTCAATGCTATTTCTTGTGTAAGAGAGTGAGAGCTGAAGCAGAATATAGACTATATATTAAAAGGAAATTAGTTTTGATGACAATTATTTGGGATTGAATGCAAAGTTTATGCACAAATTGTTGAGATAATGGGCAACACTGGTGCAACACATTGTATGATATGTGAGAAGTGTTAATTGAAAAGCAAAAAAAAACTAAACTTTAATTATAATACTTTGAAGAAGAAAATTGCCATTAATTTTGTTAAACATTTTGATAAAAAACCAGAATTTCATTGAAATAACAAAAATAAGACAAAAATATTAATTAAATCAGAAAATAATCTGAAATTAATTTGCATAGCATTTGATGTCAAAGCGTTTGGTTTTGTTTTGAATTTTAAATTTTTGCACAAAATATCAAAAAAAATAATTTCAAAACAAAAATTCAATTTAATATAAAATATCAGAAACTTTTGATCAAAAAAAACTAAAATTTAATATAAATTTCAAATTTTGTGTTCAAAAAAGTTCACAAAAATATTTACCTCAAAAGTAAATAACAATTTTTGAGTGAATACTGCGTTAAATGTATTGAAAAAAGTCGGGAATAATGATGATAGCAGTGCTTAACACAAACAAAACAGATCAGGTTTACTAACAGTTTGCAGCACATAAATCATTGCCCACTTAGGAAAGGCATCTTTTACTCGTAGGCACTGGTAGTGTTGTTTCTGTTAGACTGCTAGCGAAAGCAGCGGCCAAAATGATGGCTTCAATTATGGGTATGGGATGTGATTCACTGTTTTGGTCGAAGAATGAGCCAAACCATGAAAATATTATGTGTAAACCTTATTACTTGATCGCATACCTGTGCCCAGATATAAGCACAACGATGAGCCAAATTGAATGTTTGCGAACAAGAAGGCAGAAACTCAATTGAAAGGTGCCTCTGCCCGGCCTCAGCTGACTGTGCTCTTAGAGGTGAGCAAAATAAGCAGTTAATGCAATACAAACTAATAATGAATGTAATGATGCCTTCATTACACCACAACTATTGTCAAACTGTCTATGTTTGTAGGTATGGGCTCATAGACTGACTCAGACTAACAGACTATCAGTGATTACGCACAACAGATACACAACAAATCGGAGAATGAAATGAATTTTACAAATCATTACTTCATTATTGAATATAAAACTGCATTTTCTTTCCATTAATACAAACTTTAATTTAGTCTTAAGTCTAATGTCGTTATTCTTTGTCTCCATTTGTCTATCATTTAAAACACAAAATCTAAATATAAAGACAAATGACATTAAACTAAGCAATAGTTTCACTCAATTTAAAACATTAATTTCATTTCTCATTTATGTTTCTCATAGCAGAGGTATGGACACAACTTTCCTCTAACTTTCCACAGAGTTTGCAAATTAATGCTTATATGACTGCAAATTAGTGTCTAATGCGGCGACTGATGACAGACTCAACAGATTTTGGTTAACTTAAGGCAATATAAACTACAGTACAGTCAGTGAACAACAATTTTCATGAACCGTCGGCTTCTGATTTGTCTCTGAATCAATTATATTGAGATTTTATAGTCGTATAAATTGATGTATTTTTGATGATCTTTAGCTCTAAGGCATAACAATTCAGACTTACATTGAAAAGGTTTTTCAGTCTGTAAGCACTGTAAGCAAATTTGAACGATTCAGTGGTGAGTAGTGAGCATTCAATGCTCACCGAAGACTACTCTTGCAAAAAATGCAATCATATATTGTGTATAAAAAATAGTATGTCTTATATAAGTTTGTATAAGTTTTGCCCTCAGGTGACCAGCCTTACAGTGATGATGAGGCTTTTTAGGTGCCAACTATCTGGTGCTCTCCTCACCGATAATAAAAGCTATTTTTTATTAAAAATCCTTCTCTCCCTCCCTCTCCTCGATCTTTACTCTCCATTCAGCCCATCGTTAGAAATGAAATGAACCTAAAATTGGCTTTAATTTGAAAGCATTTGAAACACAAATCTAAACTCAAATTTTCACTAAACTATAGACCGAAACGAAAATAGTTGTCACGTCTTGTAGAAAGAGATTGTCATTAGTTGTTATGAAATGCCATAAATAGGGCATTGGAGGCATTGGAGGCACTGGTTATACATGCATTCAGTGCGAGCTTTACTGCAATAGTGATTGAGTTAATAGAAAGCTATAGAAAGTCAACGAAATTATGATATTTTGATGGCTTTCGGCAATCCTTACAAAAAGGGCATTGAATTTGCATTTTGGCAGAAGGAGGCGGGTATTCAAAACCAAATATTTAGTGCTCGGAGGTATTGGAGGTATCACTGGTTGAGATATGAAATACAAAACCGCAAATTACCAAAAGCTAAGAGTCATTCAAACATTCAATTTAAAGAAAAGGCAGTGAATTGAACACAAATATTATGAACTGACGCTCAAATGTAAGCACTGTGTGATCAAACATTGGCGGCAGCGGCGGCACCGGCAACCGATTATATGCCATCAACTAATTGACATCAACTATGTCTGCCATCTCCTAAAATCACTGCCGATTTGACAAATGACTGTCTCTTATAAACCAATTGCAAACTCATTGCACTTCATATGCATTAATGGTTAGGAAAAGCATAATCAAAGTAAAGGTTATAAAAGGATAGGAATTCCTAAACAGTCTTCAAATGCCCTCAAGTTCTGTGACAATGAGCACATCCACACCACATCACTTGGCAATGACAGCACTGGCATGTCACTCACCAGTCCTCTCATAAACACAGGAAACAGGAGAACAACTGTTGAGACAATGAGTAATCTCTTTGTAGTGAACATTGAAAACTGAGGACTGCTTTGCAAAGGATTTTTAATTTAAACTTTTGCGGATTTAATTAAAGGGTGCGGCCATTCAGGCCATGCAATTGTCTTTTGGTTGCAATCCAGTGGCCCAGCCATTGTCTCCGCACATTAAGAAAGCTCAGCACATATAGCGGTGACAATGAATTCAAACAATAAGACAAAGTGAGCATCACTTCAACAAAACGATTATTGAATTAAAAGCTAATATGAAATGCAATTTCAAAGCACACAAACAATAATAGCTTTTTTGACAAATAAACATCAAAACTGAATAAAAGATAATATATTTAATCATTATTTCCCTCTTTTTGTTAACGATTTTTCTTTTCGCTAACACAAAGTCACTGATAATTGTATTAATGTTTTATGTTTTGACCAATTTTTCATTAACTCCGCAGACATTGCGTAAAAGTTTTTTAAATATAATTCATTATTATTTCAATCTTTTTGTTATATATTTAAAGATTTCAAAACATTTTTATGTATACCTAAGCGTGCAATACATTTATGATTAGTTTTGACAAAAGCACAGCCACTTTAAGGAAGCGCTCATTATTTATATTCAAAAGTAAATTAATCATAGTTTCAAAGGCCAGAGAGTAAGCCATAGACTTTGCCGACGACTCCCAAAGCAGATGACAAATGGTTAGACAACACCACAACACACACACACACACACACCGGCAGTCAATAAATTCAGATTCAAATTCAAATCTAAAAATATTTAATTTATTTTTACATTGCATTCATTGACAGAAAATTGTGGAGACTTTAAGACTAGAGACGAGAGACCAGTGTTTTGTTAAAAAAATTTCAGAGAAAAGAGCGAGAAGTGAATGCTTTGGGTCTTAATGTTAGAAATAAGTCCAACATTAGTAACAACAACACAAAATTAGTAACGCAAGCAAACACGCGATAACTGTGCACGCTAACTATTAATGCAGATATACCTGTGCTCTGAGTGTTGGCTCCATTCGTGCAACGCTTAGCAGTTAGTGTGGCGTTAATTCACATTTGTATTAAGCATTTGTAAGAAGGACTCGAATCCAGGCTTAGGTATTGCTTTACTCGCACGACATACCACTCATACCAGCAATACATGCAATAGTGAGCCCAACGCCGCCAACAATCATATAAACTGCTCATAACTTATACATACTTTTATATGTGTTGCTGACAAATGAGGCCCAATATTGGGGAACCCAACCCCTCATAGGCATAGCAATAGTGGTTTCAATACTTTCTAATTGTGTTCGACCTCTACTTAATTCAAAATTCTTTGCCAATGATTTCATACACCTATACCTTATACCTGTGCTACAAATAGATTATACTTTGATTGTTATGTGTGTTATAGGACTGCAAACTGATTGCAGAGAACATAGTATCAAATGATAGCCTTTTGTTTCCCACAACTTGTTTACAGACTTAAACAAATCATCATTTTTTTCTGCAACGCATCCAAAGCTCTGTCTCTCCACTGATATTTACTACTATAAAACAAACACCAGGGTCTGAAACACACAGCTATTGTTTAATAATCATAATAATGTATATAAAAAACTATTTGATTGAAACATAAAATAAATTATTTGTAAAATGTGTTGTTGAGATGTGTTTATAATTATCTGATCGATAATATTGATAATAAGTCACAAATAGTAAAAGCAATCAATTTCTGTATGCATTCAATAATGCATTCAATAAACCAAGAATTGCTTCAATAATACACAAGTGTTTGCTTTAATTCAATGTATATTTTGTGGTAATATTTGTTTTGAGGCATAAAAAGGTTCTCAAACTATAATGCGTTGAAAACAAAAATTGAACAAAAGGTACAAATATTTATAGCATTTGATAATATGCTAACGAGATTTAATCTACTTATAGCCTAACTGAGAGGGGTATTGATAAAAATATCAATATTTTCATTACTATTGATTCATAAAAATTCATTGAATATTATATTTTTCTTCAATATTTATGTATTGTTTGTGAAAACAATAGTGAAAATCATTTTTTTGTTAATAAATTTCTCTTCCAGTGCTCTGAATGTACTAAAAAACAAGTGAATTGTGTCAAAGATCAGACACAGGAGTGAGTGTACATCACTTGTATAACACAAGAGGAAATGGAGAGACAGTCCGTCAGTTGAGACAAATTATAAGGTTTTGATTTCCGGTTATATTTTAAATTATCAAATGGACTGAACGGAAACCTTTATGTATTATCCTGGCTTAGTTATCATCAAAAAGTGAGGCAGTCATAACATTTGGGTAACTGAGTCCCCAGTGTTGACAATAACAACTCACTAACCAATGATTCAAAACAGGAGAGGAACAGCATATCTATAGCATAACGGATCAGAAATAAAATTATGGTCTTTTGGATCACTTCATGATTATTACAACAATTTTTTTATATTTTTCACTATTTTTTGAAAATAGTTTTGTGTCTTTCGTTGAGTGAATGCGCGCACCTGGCAATCAACCAGTGCTCGACCTTCCAATATAATATAGAGCAGACAAAAAGCCAATTGCTTTTCAAAGCATTTTTTATATACTATTGACTAATAATAAATGAAATATTCATTTGTTTTCAAAATGACTTAATCTATGACTGACTTAAGGATCGATTAATCAATAATTATATTTCACTTAAATCTCAATTTTAAAGACATTTTCAAACCTTAATTGAAGTGAAAGCCGATAATTATCGACAAATTTATTTCATAATAATATATTCATTACCAGCACTTGTATTACACATGTGTTGATGGAAAGGGAGACATCATTTTGTGTTAAGAGTACAGAGAGATCGGAGATATTAAACACTTTTGTAAATACAATATTCAATAACACTGTTGTATATAATTATACCATAAGAGGAGAGAAGAGCTGAGAGTTTGTTCATTGAATGAAACAAAAATTGTTACAAAAATTTTAACACAAAATTAATTCAAAGTTTTCATTCAAAGGGAGAAAAATAATGAAAAATTATAATAAGCTTTAAAAACCTAAACATAATAACAGGGCTTTGAAATTAGTTATAGCATTGAGAGAGATGTGTTGAGCAATGGTTACAATATCTCATACTTCATGACAAAACTTCATCACCATTTGATGATCCGTTACTATAATTGTGCAAAACTGGCTCCGGATATGATTTTTTAGTGTTACCCCGATTATTTGTTACACTGCTGTTGGCTTTTCATTATTATTATTGCTTCAGAATTATTGTTATTATTATTATTGTTATGATATTGTATTGTATTAATAGAGAGGTCTCAACCGAAATACGTTTGTGTCGCTCAGCGACTAATTTATGTTTCATTACTACTCAGGAAATGCCTCCCAAAATAAAAAGTGAAAAAACATTGTTCGCCTCTCTTTTATACCCGGAGTAGTTTTCAAAGTTAAGCATTAAATCATTGCTTTAATAATAGGAATAAAATTTTATATAAAATTAGTATTTAATAGTAAACACAGAGAGTTGTACTGCAATTGAAATAAAGAGTCGTAAGAGTTGTGTAGTTATTAAAAGAGTAAAACTTTTTTTTCGTTGTGTTTTTGTGTTTTGCAGACCTATTAGGCCGGGAATCAAATAAAAACTAATGAACATAGCATTCATTTCAAATATTTACTGAACGTAAACACAAATACAAAAAACAACTAAAACTAAAATAACCTTTTCTTTTGCTGTTAACAATAAATTGATGCTTTAATTACAGTCAGCTTTCAATTTGAGTTTATTTGTTAATTGAATGCCATTTAGCAATAAATTAATTATTGTTTGATGTGTTTGGTCAGCCACTCAGGCAGGCATGTGCTGATTATCTGTAGTTGAACATTAAATGCTTAGCACATCGGTTACACAGCCGAGCACAGGTAGATTTGGGGAGAGTGAACACAGTCTGCACATGAAGTCAAACATATAAAACTGCAATTTATAGTATAATTAATTAGTTTGTGAAATGACTCTCAAGTCTTAATTGTATTGAATAACAGCTGCCATAACATGAAAAAAGTTGTGTAAAAACTGATTTCTACAACAACTGCTGGCAAAGACATTATTTTGATAGCAGTGGCTGAGGGACTACCAGCGCAACCATCAAGAAATTATAGTCACCTGTAAAATGATAGGACAGGGACTATGAGTGCAATTTGGCTCCACATTAGTGTTACATTAAATGAGAACCACTTTTGCATCTCTAATAGATATATACATTTGACGCTACCGTAGGATAGCCTGCCGTACATACCTTACCGTACATTTCCAACTGATTATTAAAAACTCTTACATAAAGTAATGCCTTTGGCATCAAATCATTGCATTTTTGCATTCAGATTCTCGAGCCGTGTTTAGACCCGGAGGCGCTGAGAAAGACACGGCGCCGGCATCTCAACAGTACAATCAATTGTCGCCAAAAAATGTTTTATCAAAACAGTAAAGCGTTTTCAATGAGTGAACATAACTTTCAATATATTTATTAGGATTTTAAGCATAAAAATTGAAATTATATTTAAAATATATTTATAACAAACAGAACCCCTGTTTTATATACCAGTGCTTAACATGATTTGATGAACTTTCGCCCCGGGATTGCGTGCTATAATTATCGCACTTTAATTAAAATGATTGACAAATTGGTTATTAGTTGAGCGCACTGTCGGTTGAGAAGAGCTTTTGTGAATTGAAGATAATTTGTTAATAAAGAGAAATTGATTGGAGATTTCGATACCAGTATTGAAGACACAGAGGAATGAGAAGATAACAAATGGCAGACAATTGGATAACAAATTAGTGGACGTCTGAAGAGGTATAAGAAGTTTATTATAGTTTAGTTTAGTTGTGAAAAGAGAGCAATAAAACGATAGTTTCTTTAGATAGGAGTCAACAGTATTTGATTGACGAATGACTTTATGGCGAGAAAACATGAACTTTAATAGTGATTCAGAATCTGCTGCACCCATACCTCTGCTCATACCTGTGCTCCCATAGCTTTACATAGTAGAAGAATAACTGTTACAACATGTTTGTGTTGGCATTGGTTTAGTTGATGTGAAAAATATAACTTTTTAACTAATATTTAACGTAAAGTCTATTATTAAAGCAATTCTTATGTTTGAGTTTCAAACAATTGTGAGCCCAATGAATGCAAAAACATATTAACCGAAACGTCAGCGCAAACCCAATATCTTGTATACAATATATCAATCAGTTATCAGTTTTGATGCCATTATATAAATGCAATTAAAACTAATTACTGACAAATTATCTTTTGCTCTCTTTCTTCAATCGTCAATCAAAAAGCAGTTCCCAACCAAAGCAGAGGCCAAACCATTGCATAACAGCCCACAAAAACTCAATCATATTATGTCTAATCAAAACATAATAAACTGTACGTTAAGTACAAGAATTGGATTTTAAATAACTATCGATTTGTTTATTAACTTATTCTCTGATAAATAGACTGAAAATGTTTTTCCCTTTGACTTCAAACTAAGCAATAATTCTGTAGAGCTATTGAATTGATTGACATTTCATTTGATTGTATATTATTTTATACTAAACTTTATTATTAACTCATTTTTTGCATCAAAAGAGAGGAAATATTTGCTGAAAAAGCGATTAAATATTCAATTTTATTAGTAATGTATTCATTCATTGAGGAAAAGGTATTTATTCTGTGCTGTAATTAATATAATTGGTTCGCTCTTTAAGGTCGTTGGTGTTGTTCACTAAAGAGTCCTTGGTATTAATCAAAGGCTGAGTCAGACATCATTTGTTTTACTTAAGTCATAAGAAACGGACTTTTATTTTGCTTTTCTGACAAATTCAAAAGCCTAGGCACACATACCTGTGCTAAGTATATGAGGTATGAAAACAAAAAACTTCCCCAAAAAAAAGGAAAGTTATGTCAAACAAGGATTGTTAGCAATAATTTAAGTACTATTGCAAACTTGAAATGATATCCATTTGTGAAAATATATTTTTCACAATAAAAAACTACATCAAAAACCATACAATCATTTTCATTATGTGTTTCATGTGTTTCCGCGCATAGTTTGCGATCCAAACAAAGAGTGCTAACAATATATACAAAACTATTGCAAAATAAATGTCATATTTTGGTCTCAAGTCTTGCAAAAAATAGCAATTTTTACTCTGACTCTGTATAAGACATCACTGAAATACCTGAAGTGCAATAAGTATTGCATAGTTTCACGATTTGGTCGGAGAGTGAATGCCATACACTATGGGCTGCTTATAAGCAATAATGTCTATTAAAGTAATGCTCTGCTACTTGAAAAACCTGTAATAAACTGACAAAAGTATAGGTTCTCTCTCCTCTGATGAATAACCTGTGAAAATAAGCAGTCATTGATAGGCAAGGTATGAACACAATTGACTCGAGAGTGAGATTCTGGCGTTTAGTCAGAGCTTTACTACAGATAAAGGCATTTCTGAGACCAAAGTAAAGCCTTTTTTATTATTATTATCACAATTATTGATATAAAATCTCAATTTCTAGACTCTCTCTGCACAACACAACTGCGCGTTTCAGGGGTTGACTGTCTTATTGATTGACTGCAGTCGATATGTAATTGAAGTTGACTTCAAATTAGATAGACTTCACTCAATGTATACTTAAATGTCTGTAAAATAGGGAAACTATTTTCGGCACTCAATTGACATTTACTATAATATAATTAATTTAATTCTAGTTTTGTGTGATTTCAGGCGATATTTGATGCCAACGGATGGGAAAGTTAGATTACAGGTGTATAAGCAATCAATAATCAGATGAGTGCAGAGCAACACAACAATCGGTGTGATTGGGCTATCGATCGGCTGACTATCTGAGTGCTCACAAGAGCCTAATTTTGGTTCAAATGCAAAGTTAGTACAATCAGTAGCGGTAGACCCGTATGGGCTCTGTTTGCTAACCGCCTGTAGTGCTATCCAACTGTTTATCCCACAGAATAGCACTTAACCCCTGACATAGGAATTGCTTCAATATATCTCTACTAAAAAAATGCAATTGATTTGTGAGAGAGAGAGAGAAAGTAGTACTCAATTGGCCTGAAATTGATTATAAATATTTTACTACAAGTGCTTCACTCATTCCGGTATTGATTCTCATGAATAAGATTTATCAGTCCCTATCAGAGCCGGGTCTCTGAGAAGTGCACATAGCTATAGATAGATGTGTTTTTATGGTCTATTGTTTATAATCAAGATTTACAAAACAAATTCACGTTTTCTAATGCGCTCTCAGTTTAACACATAAAACACTGATTTCGGATAAAAAACAGCAAATCTTTTGTTGAAAAAACTTTTCATTCATTTGATTCACAAAACAATTAAAAAGCAATAAAATCGTAATCATTGGCCAAAATCTTAATGCTTTTTATGAATAAATCAAACCTTGGGTCAATTTATTGTGCATGATCGACCATTTCTAGTGCCGGCACATTAATTGAATTAAAATCGCTTGGATTATTAAGACAGTACAGCACTGGCATCAAAGCCCACCCACACATCGATTTGCAAAATAGTAATAATTAATTTGTAGGCAATTTGTTTGCGTGATTGCTATACGCACAGAGCACTGGTAGGGAGAAAAAGATATAAGAGAGTTAGATAGTCAATGCCGATCTCTGTCCCTATGATCCCGGACATTGATGGAGAGAGAAAAAGGTACAGAGTATTAGTGTGTTAGCCGAAAGAGGTTCAGGGGTTCAGAGTCAGTGATTGCATTGCATTCCATGACTAAATACAAATTAAATATTAATAATAATAATAACACCAAAAGTATTATTAATACAATGTATACAATGTGCAAGGTACATTGAACAATGTATTGAGTCTTGCATTAATGCAGAGAAAAATTAATTAACAGAAGGTTTAGTTCAAACGATTTTATTGTTAACTTGTTTTTTGTTATTAAAACATTATGAGTCCGTCCCCACCGATAAGCTTTAAGACAGACACTGAGTGCGCTTCTCTGCACCAGAAGGTCAGAACCCACTGACTGTACTGTTAATACCTTTAGAAGTGAGAAAAAATTGAATAACTTTTTATCGTTTCATGGATTTAATCGGAATTTATAATTAACTCATTTGTAAAGCAAATGCAAAGCAAATGCACTGTTAGTTTGAAAAGACATTTATTATATTATTCATTGAATTGATGTTCACTTTAATTGAATCAAAAATATTTCCCTTCAATTGATTTTCGTGTCATTCAATCGCTGGCTATTAATCGGCAAAAGCTCTCTCTCTTTAAAAGCGATTGAATTTTTGAAATCAATTTTAACAATAAAATCGTTAAATTCAATAATGAGTTCACTTTAATGTGCGATCAATACAAAAGGTGAACAACAATTTCTTCAGCAATACCTGTGCTTGTTCATTTGTTCTCTAAGAGATCAGAATCCAATGATTAATTATGTTTGAAAACATAAAAGGTATTGAAAGTTAACTCAAAAATCAGATGTGAATAAAAGAAACGTTATTTTGCTTTCAATTTTATATTTCATTATATGTTTTTGAATTTATATAAAAGAAGTGCAAAAGAAATGGTAAGAGATTTGTGCTCTTCAATCAAACCCAAGATTGGGCTCCAATCAACTCTGGTGGCCGGTGTAGAGGCAATGGTGCAAATGCTATGCCAGTGCCTGCATCGGCACATCGGGTCACCACTTTGTGCTACTCAATGCTTGTATACAATGATGTCTGTTATATAAAGTTTTTGTTTGATTGACACATAATTTGCTTTTTATTTTGATTCGATAATTTGCTCCATTGGTGGTCTCACTGAGCACTGGTAGGCAATTGAGTGCTATAACGTTTGGTTCATCACTAGTGCAAAAAAGTGTGTTCAGGATTTGGCTCAGCGTTTGTGGATATAAAAAGAGACTACTTATAGAGGGGGTCCACATTATGGATAGGCATTTCTCGATGGTGTGCACAATATATATAAAGGTTAGTCACTATACACATGAAGTGAACGTAATTAAGCTAGGACTGTTGGATACCTTTCAAATAACATGCATTTACTGGTGAGATCATAGAGTGGATAGAGAAGCGGTCGGACCTGCAAATTGACTCCTCATTCAAATCAAATACAAATAGCACTCAACTCTTGAATGCATTTCTGGATTGATATCAAAGAAATATTTTTACAATAATTACACGAAAATTACATTTGAATTGAAATTCAATACAATATCGGTGCGAAAGATGAGTGCAATTGAAACACTGAGTAATTGTTTTTGTGTTTCACATAATAACTCAAAAAACAATTTAAAAACTTTTCACTCAATTCATACTATAATTAATTTTCAGGAGTTTTTTAATCAATTAAATAGACTATGAATTAATTAATTTTCATTTATAAGACTTACCCAACGGTGCGAGTGGTAGTGGAGTTGAGGGTCAATCAAAAAGCTGGGATGAGATTAAATGATAGCAAACTCTCAGGTATTTTCTAATTAAAAAACTTTTCTGAAGCCAAAAGTGTCTGTTATATGAAGTGTTGGCCAAACAGTGTTGGCCTCAGAGAGTAAGAGAGAGAAGAGTTTGTTTGATAAGAGTCTGAATAAAATAAAAGCAAACATGAATGCAGTTTTGAATGTGCGAGTATAGACTCGATTCAGCTCTGGGTCGGGTAAGCATAAGTGCACCTAATAAGGGGTGGAAATGCGCACAGTTGTGTTGCGCACGACCACAGCCGAGGCCCTGATCGCTAATGTCCATTGCTTTCGGATAATTGAGATCCGCCTCTTCACCATTAATGACAATACCTGTGCCGTACAATGAATGAAAATGTTAATAAATTAGATGCAAATAAATTCAAATCCAAATCCATTCAAACAATAAGCAAAACAGTGTTAATAGTGATTATATTGTAATGAATTTTATGGTCGATCACAACAGCGATCACTAAAAACATTATGTTTTAAAATAAAAGTATTAATAATATAATGAATAAAAATAAAAATTTCCCTCAATTTCAGTAAACGAGAGAATATTTTAGCATTAAATATAAGACCTGAAAAGGAAATACAATATTATATATAATATTCTCTACTCTTTGTGTGAGAATAGCGACAGAATTGTCAATAAATTCAATTGATTTGTATTTTTATGCAAATTGAATGATCTGATGGTGTGGTGAAGAATTGAATGAGTCTGGTGCTTTGCTCGGAATAGATTAAACTTTCGTAATCATTAATACATTAATGATATTTTATATTGACAACACATTCACTGCTTGTTTGTCATATAGTTTTGCTTTTTATTTCACTCATTGTTATTATTATTTCGAGAATAGAGTGAAAACACAAGTATTTTAATGTTCTGTCCGTTCAATACCGACACTGTATAGCAGCCGACGCTACTGTACTGTATATACAGTGTTTGAGTGGAAAGGTATTGAGTTTTGGCTTTTATTATTAACTTTAATACAATAATAACATAATTTTTATCATTCAGTCAATGCATTCAAAAGTCGTTTTTGTCACGAAATGACAGGAATTGTGGCTTAAGTTAGCTTTTCTTGCATTTCATTATTGTATTCAATAGTAATGAATGAATGAAATGCTCTGAACATCAGATTGTTATTAATGAGAGACTTCTTGTTTGTCAGTCAATACTCTATAACATTATTATCGACTCTCTTATGAGTTCATTACGCACACCGTTTCGCCAATACCTGCATACCTGTGCCGTTACACCCCATTCAATGACAATTATTACCAATTCATTGATTTAAGTCTTAATATTGTGTTATCTGTTGTGAAAATGTTTTATTGCATTCATTAAAAACATAATATCCTTCTACGGCACAGGTATGCCTGTACAGAGTCTCTCTCACATAAATTCAATTTGAATCAAACAAAAACTGTTTGTCATTAAAGCTAATTGAATAGACATTTGGCAAAAGACTTCAAACGTTTTGTCCAATTGTTTGTCACAACTAATTAATGGTAACCACACTTACAAGCAGTTGATTACCAGTGCTATTGAGTCTCGACAGCCAAATGCGTGAAACCATTATTAGTAAAACTGTTTTTCCACAAATAATAAGTGCTTTTATTTTGCAATTAAAACATTAAAACATTTGCAAAAATATATGACAAATATTGTCTCATTGTTTGCATTCAGGTGTGATTCCCCTGATCTCTAATACCGATAACGAACAGCGCTTTTTGCCTAAAGTTTCCTTTTATTGTCCAATAAATTGCTATCTGTTTTAGTGAAACAAATAAATTGTGTAGGAAGTGACCGCACCGGGCGGTCGTCTCACTCTTCTCATAGCGCTAAACACAGGCCGAGCAGAGAGTTTATTCAAAGGCATAAATATGTGAATACGTTATTCTCAAACACCGAGCAAATGATTGAAATGAATAAATGCTGAAACAACTGTAACAATGATTGAGTGGGGCTGAGCCTCATCTGTGCCATCAATGGCTTCACTACCTTCCAGTGCTTTACCAATCGATTCAATTCTTCTATACAACACATAAGGCCAGACATATTCTCCGGCTCTCGGATTCGCATCAATTTTCTCTCTAATTAACTGTCATTTTTAGGTATCACTACAACAACTCAATAATTATGCCATACCTGCCATACCTTCCGTCGGTATTACTTATTTTTCAAACATTTTTCTCCCAATTCCTCACTACTTATGAGTTAATAAACATTTTCTCAAATCATATTTAATTGAAGTCTTGAAACGAATCGATGAAATCGATGAAAGGTTGAGTGAAATGTAATCAAAGATTAGCACTGAATAACAATTTTGATTACATTTCGCTAATCTAATAGTGATTTGTATTATAAGAAGATATTCTCTAATCTGATAATGATTTTCATTTTTTAGTTCATATATTAGATGCTATTTTTCGGAAAATTTCTATCCCTGGTCAAACATTTTCATACAATTCCAGTGCAAAACAACAATAAATTATAACTCAATTAGGAATTTATAGATTCATTCAATGTTTAAGTCATTTCTGAATATAAGCTATAATTAAATGTAAATTCAATTTATTTGCATAATCTCTACACTGAATAACACCTCTTATTAGCAATGAATTCCTATTCCTCTCATCCATACCATACATACCCTGGATATGAATTGAATGTATATTTCGCTTATAATTGAATATAAATTACTGTTTTTACTAATGAATTATAACAATTAAGTGAAGAGATGTAGTGATCATTAGGTTTTAATATCATATTTCAATATATCTATAATTATGTGAATTCATAGCTCAGTTTAGTTTAATGATAATTAATGAACATTGAATCACAATGACTTTAAAAAAACACACTGACTCTGGTCATTCAATTTTGAATGCATTAAACACAACATTTTTATGCAATCTATTCACAAATAATTAATTTATTAATCATTACATTGACTGACAATTCATGTAATATTCAGTTGAATCTGATCTCAAACTCAAAGAATTCATTCATGAGTTGAAAATCGTTTTGTCATTTTTGAAAACATTTTTCAAATTGTTTAATAAATTGTTGTTTCAATTGATTATTAAATTTTATATGCTTTACATAACATCTAATTTGATATGAAGTTTGAGTTTGTTTGAAGAAAAATAACATTTTTATTGTTATCTAAAGTAAGTTTTGAGTTCAATATATCTCCAGCTTTTTGTTGGTAACACAAGAAAATCATTTCTCAATCAATCATTTTGTTATGAAAATTGATTTTAAGGTTGAAAATCAAAGTAATTGCAGAAAAATTGCAATTTTATTATCAAAAGCATTGAAACGTTAATAAGTTTTTTCACAATTAATTGCAGTATTGTTTTTGGTTTTGGTTTTATTGGTTGAGAGTCTATGAAATATAAATCAATAAATAGTTTAATATTTCATATAATAAATAAAATTTTTCAACAAATGATTGAAATAAAGGAAAATATTTGAACAAAACTGAAAAACATTTTTTTGTGAACTAATATTTTGTTTATAAAACCCTTCAATAAAATTCAAAGTCTGGTTATCTTTTTTGAACAATCAATTCATATAAAACAAAGAGTTTGTCTGTTTGTACCCCTGAATACCTGCGCCTAATGTACACTTAAACTGTATATAAATTTTCGTGAATATATTTAACATCAAAACTTTTGAGAAGGGATTCATTGAAAGAATCAATTTATTGGTGAAAAACATGTTATTTATATAAAAGTTATAACAAGTTTTGAAAACAACTTTTTCTTTGTATTATTTCTTTACCTCGTCTTTAAACCGCAACAAAAGTCAAACGAAATTGCGATAAAAGTTATGATTTGATCCATAAATCCATAATTTCTATGCATTTTATGCATTGAAATAATATTTATTTTTTTCTCTCCCAAACAGTGTTTAGAATTCATAAGAATTAGCCGAAAATCCCCTGAATTTTGTTATTTAATCATAAAAATAGTCTCAAATATCAAAATCATTGCTCATTTTATTATTTAGCAATAAAAGTGATTACTTTTAAATTACAGATTAACTGAATTAATGTTTGCTTTTATATTAATATTAAAACTGAGGCTCACATTGAGTATGATTTATAAGCTTTCAGTTTGTAATCAATTAAAAACTGAGAGACAATGAAATGAATAATTGAAAAAAACACTTAATATATAATACAATCTAATGGTTGGCTCTGTTATACAAAACAAAAACTAAATGATTAACTATTATTGAAGTGGTTTTGGGTATCATATTTCAAACGGCACTCTACGGGCACTCTTCGGCACTTTTACCAACACTTCCTTAATTTATTTTCTTAACCTCTTCTTAACCGCTAAATGAGATATTCATGAGTTTATGTCAGAAATTGAAATTAATTTATACCTAATATACAGTGTTTTTATCATTTTTTCCTATCGATTTAATTATCCAGGTAAAGCGAAAAATCCACTTATCATTGTGTTTAACAGCACTCTAAGGGATTTAACAATTAAGTGACGGCAAGACTGCAACCAAATACGCGATTTGTTAAGTCTTTAATAATAGAGTCCAACAGTTATTAAATATTTTATTAATTTGTTTTCATATCATTTGCAATCTTTAAGACAACAA
>JAQGAT010000825.1:0-22246 GCA_034687845.1 Pantelozetes paolii
GATTATAACCCCAAATCCTTCCACTATGTAGTCTAAAAATTAAAACATTTTGATATATTTAAAGAAATAAAGATGTTATCAAGGTTTTAAAAATTAATCAAGTATAGTTTGCATCAAAACTTGTAATTAACATTCAAAATAATTAATAAATATTCTAAAAATTGGTTAAAAATAATGTTTTAAAACCTTGTTTTGCACTCATTTTTACCGGCTGCCGGTATAAACCGGGGTATACCGGCACCATGGTCATTCTTAGTTTATACCGGCATGCCGCAAATTGTGCGGTAATACGGTATTATTTTTTTATCAGTGGTTTTCAATTTATTTTTCAACAACACATACCCTGTTATTAAACAAAGAAAATGTGGTTATTCTTCTTTAAAACAATAAAATCAGATATGACCAAGGTTATAGATTGCAATCAAGTTTTCAAATCTAACTTTGAATAATTTTAATATCAAAAAACCCCTTAATATGAAAGGAAATGTAGAGAATGGGTAATTTAAGTTCAATCTTAATAAATTTAATGAAACTTTGAATCTAGTCAGTTTTTTACACATTCATGTGAACATTACTCAATACCCCCTGGTTTTGGAAATCAGGGTCTGTTTGTAAGCACTGTTGAATTAAATGCAATACAAGTTATGTTATTAACGACTAATAGAAAGTACAAAATATAATGAGAAGACATGCAAACCATGTCCAACGAGTTTAGCACTCGTATAGCAATCTTAAGTTCATCATCACATCCCTGTGCTCTCTCTCTCACACATATGTGTGAGAATGTTATGTTAGTTGTGATCAATTGGTTTCGCACTTTAATCAATTGCTGTCCGCTATTACAGACGGAGGGGAAGAGGAGTTAAATCAGACGCGAAACCAATAATAATGGTTTAAATTATAAGCAAAATAATTGACAATTGAATGAATGAATGCGTGACTCAAACACTCAAATGCTTTGAACGCTTCAACTGAAGTCAAATATTTTTTGGATTCACTTGAAACCCATTCCCAAAACAATTCCCAATATATAAGTGCAAATGGTTTCCAGATTTTTGGCCATCACTTCAACAAAGTTGAAGACATTTGTACTAAAAGTATTGATTGTATAGTCTGTGCATAAAAATGCATAAAATCTCTGCACAAATACTATGTCTTATTGAATGCTAACAAATATTTGCACAGAAAATATTCTCTCATTGAATCACCAATGAAATAGCAAAGGGATGAATGTCTGGGCAATACTCCACGCGCTCTACTAAATGGTCCAAAACTTAAAAACATTATTCACTAAAAAATAGGACAGAGTTTTGAAAGGAACTAAAAACTTGTGATTGGAGTTCGTTATCGGAATGTAAGTCCCGGGCACTGCAGTACTCTGTAGTGTAAGCACTGGTGTATTGTCCGAATCAAAACGTATTATATTTTGCGATTATAATACACGCAAAGTATATATGAGTTTTGAAAGTTAGACACTATTACTCTTCCGCACGTTTTCCCTATCCTTTTGTGTAATCCATAGTATAGTCCCGTTCAGTGACGCCACAAACGGGTCGATAAGATAGAGGGCACACATATCCAGGCATCGCATTAGACGGCCGGGCATTGGCAGCCCTTCCCCCCTCTTCACCAAACTTTCCCACGACTTAGATGTCGGAGGAATACTGTAAAGCCGCACGTGTTGTCGTGTGTGCGCCTTCAAGACTATCGATGCACCTGTTGTTCAGTTAAGAGTCCGTTTCGCCATCCCTGAGCACTCGACTCCTCTTTCACTCTCTCCTCAGAGTTATTCAAAATATTTCTTATATTATAAGAGTTTAAGAGTTTTTTCGTTAAGTTTTTATAAAAATTTTCAATCATTTGCTTCAAGAATATCATAAAAATGTTTGATTTATTATATGAAACACTATATACCAGTGCAATGAGATGTGCGCTCACAAGTCATAGATATGTTATCTGGTCTTAGATTTTATTTTTTGGGTTTTACTTAATTCCTGAAAATATTTTGTTTGCAATGATTTCATGAGATTTTCATTTGATTTCATATTATTCTTATTTTTTGTGTTTTTTTTTGATAAAATTTAAAACATTTTTCTTTCATTTAACTTCTTATAAGAAATATTCAATTATACTCTGTTTAAACCACATCTACCATATCTAATAGCACAGGTAGGTTGTGATGGGTGAGCGTAACCTTAAAGATAGATTGAAATTTCATTTCATAACTAATGAAATCAGTGTTGAATAGACATTGAATTATTTGTTAAGGCATTGAAATCATTGGTTTCAAACTTATTTCAAATAATTATTATAAAACTAATAATAAATTAAATTATCTTTAAGTCATTGAAGCAAACAATTAATCATTAATGCATTCATTAATACAATTAATAAATGCATTAAATTTATTGACAAATGTTTTTCAACTCTTATTGAATACAGTTTTGCTGTTTATATAATGATTTCATATATTTAACTATTTATGAAATATTTTGCATTGAATTAGGTTTCAAATGCAATAAAAACACTGTTAACATAACCCGGGTTAGTATAGGACAGGAATAGCATTGTCTGGTTTAGATTGAAGGACATTATAATAGCATTCGGGATTCAGATTGAAAATATCAGAGTCCTCTCAATCTGACTGTAAGTCCGGATACAGTTTATTAAATAAGTGATGTCTCGTGAGATTCAGTCGAGTTTTGAGTTAATTTCAATCGATATAAATGTCTGATTGATAGCAACCAAGAGATAAATCAATGGTTTGAGTAATCATTCAATTATTCAACTCCTATGCAATCAGTCCTCAAACAAATGCCAGGCCTTGTAGTGGAGTGCGTTGTTCGCGGTGTAGGAGCACTCGCATACATCAACAGCATCTCAGGCCGATTAGGTTACAGTGTTTTATTTGTATTGCATGTATAGCACAGGAATATTATGTCTATTCTCGTGGGAAACGATACAACACTGACAACAAGAGTCAGGCCTTTAAATAACAAATGATTAGCGCAATACCAGTGCCCAGATATATGCAAAAGTGAGTGATTACCTAATAATCTGATACCAGTGCCAAACCTAAGTTTTTTTAGTGCTAAATAAAAGTGCATCCCTTGCCTATCAGTGCCATGCATTCACAACTAAAACCAATAGATCTTTAACTTTGACATCAATTATAAGACCATTGTTTGCCATATATTCTGCTCTTGTTTTTCAAAGTTTTAAATTGAAATGCAGTTCAATATCTCAATCGACTATAGATTTCAAGTGCTTTTCATAAATGAGTTTTAAAACATTAAATAAAAAGCGATTTTGTGTTTCAGAAAAGAGTGACTAAAACTAGTGATCAATTGTTTTGACATTTTGTGCAAAAGTGGCTAAAAGTTGATGCAATTCTGCACTTATTTTTTGAATGAAGTCTTTTATTGTATGAAATAAACTGCACTTCAATTCAATTCAATGTCAGAAATGAATAAATAATATAAAAGTCATAAATTCATTGCAAATATAAATTTAACTTCATTTTAATGTAATGTAAAAAATATTGTAAAATATTTCTCTCAAATGAATGCAATATTTTGGTCCAACTGTCAGTGAAAGTGATTTTTTGGACACAAATTGAATAATATTTTGGAAAGTTTTGCCTTAATTTGAGTTTTGGGACACATTTTGTGACCAAAATTGCACTCAACTTATAACTAAATAAACAAAAGTAAAGGAAAGGCAATAATAACTGTATTTTTGGGGCAAAAGTTGGAAAACTCTAGTGAAGGGAAGGTTAGAGTAGAGCACAGGCAGAAATGATGGGTCATTACGTGGTTCGGCCCTCTCATCAGTGCCACAATAGGTTACGAGCGATAAGAGACTCATTTTGCTTACGAATGGTTTGTATCGACGTATAAATTGTGCGATACTTTCAATACAGACCAGACTTTCAATCAAATTGAGTCTAATTTTAATCACATTTTGAGAAGAGTTCCCAAAATTTGTGTCTTTTATTGAATTAGAAAATCTGTTTTGCAATCAAATGTTTGTTTTGATAAAAGTTTGCATTTGTTTTGCAACTGAAAAGTAATTTCCAAATACTTGTCAATGATTTACAAGAATAGGAATAAATGTGTAATTAATTTGAATATTGATTACAATTAACGCAAAAAAATCATTAAATAATTGATAATTTGTTTTTAAAATACTGTTTATTGAATTCATTTGAAGTTATCATGGAGGTTTCAGTTTACCTAGTTAAAATAGACTTTGATTTTTAAATTCATTTTTTTAAATTAAAATTAATAACAAATATATAATATTTTTCACCAAAACTCTGATCAAAGTTTCAAAAACTGCTTCAAACGACTCAATCGTATGACACAATCCGGGGTCGAAATAAAATGCTTTATATTTTTGTCTGAGAATTCAATTTTCTTTTGAAAAAGTTTTGGTTTTGATATTTGCGGCGATTCTATAAGATCGACACAACCGACAGCCCTCAACAGCTCTATCACTTCCAACAGTTGGATGGGCTGTAGGTTTTGGTTGAAGTATTCAATCAGTTTCTGCTGAGGTATACACGGGTTTGTCATTATATGCCCCAAAACTCCGCTCAAGAACTTAAACAATACATTCAAGTCTACCTTTCCGTCCGCTCTCTTCCAATAGCGAGCGAAGAATTTTATAACATTCCTATCATTTTTAGGCGATTTTTGCTCCAAACCCGGGGTTAGGTATGAGTGGACGAGCCATGGAGTGATGTATTCAACGGAAACCCACCGAAAGTTTCGGATCCCAACCCTAAACGCCATCTTCTGTTCAGTGAATCGTTTGAGTGCTTTCGTAATTGATTCAAACGCACCGAAAGCCAACACCTCTTCCTCCGAAGCGCCCAATTCTTTCTTGGATTTAATCCATTCCAACAGATGTTTGTCTTCAATGGATAGCCGCCCGACCGGACAGGCCTTCAAATCATCATTGAATACCTGTTTTTGTGTTTTAAACAGATTCTCAAAACTATCAACATTTAAGACAACCGGTTCTTCAGAACAACAGGTGATTCGGCACTGGTTTACAATCAAATAATCGGCTGAGTGTTGGGTGCGATCACTGGGATTGGAGTTCATGTGTTGTCTCAACAAATGCAATGCATATCTGGAAGTATTCTTCGCGTCCTTCGGGTTCTTCACAGAGTTTCTGACCGTCTTATAGAGCGGACAATCACTTTGGAGGACAACTATGTTGTCGGGAATGTGTGTATAAAATCGGCCGCACTTTGAGGTCAACATAGATGTGACGACTGCGGCCTCGAAACCGGTTTTGCCTTCTTTTATGACAAGTAAATCGTCTTCAAGAGTGGAATCCATTAAAAGACTCTCCAAATGGTATTTGGTTTGCAATAAGAAGACAAAGTTCTGTGATATC
Organism: Pantelozetes paolii; assembly: GCA_034687845.1. Taxonomy (NCBI): domain Eukaryota; kingdom Metazoa; phylum Arthropoda; class Arachnida; order Sarcoptiformes; family Oribellidae; genus Pantelozetes; species Pantelozetes paolii. The sequence continues at coordinate 5,410 of JAQGAT010000825.1, forward strand.
TTGTACGGACAGTTGCCTTTCGTCTTAAGGGGCGTCGACTGATTGGTCTTCTTTATTTTACTCATTACCCCATATTTGCCGAGCTTTGTGACCAGGGATCTGATCAAACTGTCCGGATATCTCTGGTATATACGGAATAACGTCTGTGCGAGTGATTTGCTCTCATTTTTAGAGTAGAGTTTGGATAACAGAGACGACAACAGGATATTAGTGACGACATTGATATGGATGTCCACCTTATTGTTGGGGTCCTCATGCATAGGCCCTCTGATGGGCAGTAGGTTTTGCCGGGGAGTGACAACATTGAACCGCAATAACAGGTCTTCGAGTGATTTGACATTAATTACCGTTTGATTACTATTATTGGTCTGACTTTGCATTCGACTCAATATATTGTGCAAAAGATTGACATAAGTTTGAGACCAAACCTCTTCCTGTGTTTTGGGAACGTCCGGACGACTGACCACCAGATCCTGATTGAACTCTGCGATATAATCGGACACATTTTGGCGAGTGTTTGGATTCTTAAGCATATAAGTGATCCGCCGCTGGCAGGCGAGCGCTGTCTTATCTTTAGACACTTCCGGATAGTATTTATGCAATTCGTCGCGAATGACGTTCCGATTGACACATATATAGTTAGGACACAACGGGTCCAACAGAGAGGACACCACTTTGCAGATCAATAGAAAGCTGTCCTCTTCTGGCGTCCAATCAGTCCTTTGTTTCTTCAGTAAACTCATTGCTCTTAAATCTATTTTGTCGTAAACTCTGACTCCAATTCTGACCGTGTTTTTAGTCTTTGTTTTCGCCGCCTTAGGAGCGGCCACAGCACTAGTAGTAGTGTTTTTAGCACCGGATTCTGTGGTTTCACTTGATTTAGATTTTTTAGAGCTCTTCTCATTTGGAGTTCGCTTTCGTTTGCGGCTCTTTTGGCCGACATTTTCTTTTCTCTCTTTTGCATCAATCGTCTGATTATTTCCCGAAAGACTCTGTAGCCGATGGTCGGAACCGGTATTTTTGATTTTGACCGGAGTGTACGTCCAGTTCCTTAAGATGTGAGCGAAAAGGCGTTTATCGAGTGAACAGTCAGTGCAGGACTCAAAGCAATGCATTTGAAGGCTTTCCTCAAACTCTTCGAAGTCTTTAATGGCTTTGAATTCATAATCCGTTTGAATATTATTGTTAACAAAAGTGAACTTATTTTTCACAATAATTAATGTCTTCTCCCGTTCTGTCTGTTCCTTATGGCTGGTGTCCACTAAACCCATATAACCCAGACGTATGAGCTCTTCACAGATATTGTAGACAAACTTGCGTTTATATATCAGGCACTGGCGAATGGCCGGCGGGATCTGCGATAGGGTTAGATTGGAGGCAATCGGGTCATTGATGAGTTCGTCGAGGCCTGGGATTAGGTATGAAATCCAAACTATTTTGACGAATATCGAGAGCGGAAGTCGTGGTATGAGTTCACCGATTGTACACATTTTCGCTTTAAATCACAAAAAGGATTAATATTTTAGCAAAAGTTGTGAATTGTTTGACAATTGACTCACTTGTCTGGCCCTCAGGCAGGGGCTCGACATTAAACCTCCAGTCGGTGTTCGGTATGTTTTGTTTGTCGAAATCAAAGGTCAGAAATAATAGGAATTTATAAAGTGTTAACATTTTCTTCATTTTCGGTTCCAAACCATATCTTCGGGCAATCGATGGCTGATATATGAGATTCATTACAATATTGTTTTTGACCAGACGTTCCGTTTTGGCCGAACTGTTGGCCGTATTAGCGGCCAAATTGGTGTCCAAATCTCTGTTGAGTTTAATATCAATACAATATTTGCCGATCCATTGAAACTTAATCTGATTTATCCTCTCCTTCACCAGCGGATGGTCGGGTGTTATGGACGGTATGCAAACGAAATGCAATTTCTTCACCTGTTCCTGGAATTTAAGGACAGTTCTGATGGAGCGGACGAGTCCTTCGGCGGACAACTTCTGTATTATTCTGACGATTGTTTTTGTGCAACACTTGTGGACATTATTTTTCTCCGATTCCCGAATCAATAGCTTTAAAGTGAAGATTCTGTCCACCAATTCCTCCCTCTGTATGAAATCTAAGATTAGATTTGTTCGCCTCTGAAGAAGAACAGTTGTTTCTTGTCCGACATCATTGGTGGCCAGTGTTTTGCGCACTCGACTAAACATATTGTTTGAATCGTTTGCTCTAAACTTTGCCAAATAATGTGCGACCTTTTGGCGACCCCTGTCCAACATTATGGACGAAATATCCCCTAATTTTTCTAAATACTTGACTAAACTTCTGGTCTCCAGAGTCGGTAAAGCCAGCGATCGACTGATTTCACGGCCGGGAATGCCTACTTCCGAGTCATACGATTCAATGATAGCCAATGCCTGCGAGAGGAGAGGTCTGTCCACAAGTATTTTACTCGGATTGAAGAACTGCAATGAATTGCCTTTCAGGCCATCATTTGCTTCTTCCTCTTCGTTATCATTGTCTTCGTCTTCATCGCCAATGGCTTTAATCAAACAAATGGTTCGCATATTCCTGTCCTCACCTGAACTGCAAACCCGAAAATTGGTCGAATAGTTGGCCAACAATTCGCGAAACTTTTTCGTTTTGATATCCAAACGATTCTTCACTTCTTCGTAATCGAGTTGTTTGTCCTCCGACTCCAGTAATAAGTCATTAATCCGTTTGGCGTTGATTTCAGTGATGGTTTGGGTTTCGGTCGCAAATCGGGTTAAAGTGAAGACCAATCCGTGACTGTTCTGAACGGTTTTCACATTGAATACAATGACCTGTTTTTTCTTAATTAAGTTCTTTCTTAACATCAGTTTTCGGTAATAAAACAGTGTTTTCGGCGTTTGTTTGTAATTTCCGGACTCTTTTCCGATCGATATTTCGCCTAAAAATCGTTGTCTACCGATCCGCTCGAGTATACAATACTGAATAGGCGTTAAGTCGATGTCAGGGTCACAGTAGGGGCCCATCAATGCCAGTGACCGCTGATATTGATTGGCCACTAATACAAACTTTTCCGAATCAAAGACTTCTTTGATTTCATTTAAAGACATTTTCATCACATCTTCGGTCACGTCTTGGCGTTGATTATAATCACGTGAAGAGCCCTTAATCTCTTTGTCGTGGATTGGAATCACTTCTCCGTAAACGTCTTCGGGAATCAGTTCCGGGTCTTCAATCAAAGTTCCCGTCTCTTCGTTGATGTTATCATATCTATTGTATTGACTAATCTTTGGCCGCTTTTCGGGCAACGAATACATTGAAATTGTTTTATCAATGGCCAGACTTTTGACCAATTGTTCAAAAATGAAGTTTTGAACCGCCGATGACGTGAAGTCAAACGCGTTGTCATTAGCGGCAAACCTCGCCCGAAGTCGGATCCAAAGCGAGTCCAGACTTATGCCATCCAAGCCCTCGAGCGCTATCTCATCGGTGACCACAGATTGCAAGTCATTGCTGTCATTCATGTCTTCCGTTGTCAATGATTTGATCCAAAGATATAAACAATGTTTTGAAGAAATGTTGAATTCATTCATAAATTATGTCTAAATTTGTGGCAATTATTGAACCCTTTGTTAGGATTTCATACAAATTGTTGACATTTTTGTCGCAGACTTTGTGAACGATATTTAGTATTGATTTGTGTTTACAATCACTTCTTGAGCTGAAAATCCATTCCTCAATGTTTGCAAACACTTCAAACACGACAACGATTACAGTCGCCGGCACTTCAACGGCCAATAAGACACCGAAATGTATGATCAAAATGAAAAGCAATTCAAACCAATCACATGACAGCGAAAAGTCCGGATCAAAACCAATCACTTCCAGTGAAGTATCACCTGATTATGTGCCCAAAGTGGAGGTCAGGGGCTATTTCCTCGACAACAGCTGTCAGATCTGTCTCCAGAACAGTGAGTGCGAGGATTGGGTGGTCTGTGACGGCGGCTGCGGCCGAAGACATCACCACAACTGCATCACTCAATACAAAGACATTCAATCAAATGAGGTATTGATTTGTGGCTTAAATTGTCTTTAATTAACAAAACGATTGTCTTTTTAGACGAAGAAACTGAAGGCCGAAACCCAATGGCTGTGTCCTTACTGTCGGACATTTGGTTTGTTTAGAGATAATGACAATAAAACTCATCATTAGTTCAATTGATTTCATATTTATTGCTATTTATGACAACATTTTATATAATAAGATCACAATTATCTTTATACCCCTTAAACTAAATACCCCTTAAAGTGGTCAACACTTTATAACAACACCTTTTTTGATACGAATTTCTGGTTTCAATGAAAATGTTTTCAATGAAACTCAAAAAGCATTTGAAAATTGTTTAGTATTTTAGGCTTTGAATTGATTTTGTATTGAATTTCAATGTTTAGACATTTAATGCAAATTTTATTTCCAATTAATTAACGGTTTATTAGTTTTCAATAAATTTATTACAAATTAAATCATTTGATAATTATTTTCAAGTTTTTGAAACAAAAATTGTGAAAAATATTTGCAAAACATTGAATAAAATAATGAATTTTTCAATTAATACTTGTATTCACTCTTCGGTGCTCTAAACGCCTCTGTCTTATGCCTTCGGAGGTCCCGGTCGTCATGAAAGTCACTGAAATATCAATTAAAAGACAATTAAATGATTGAATTGTTTGTGTGATTGAGAGACGACTCACAGAAAACATTGTTTGCAATAAAGATCTCCCAAACAGTCAACACATTTGATGACAGCGTCTTCGTTGCAGATCTGACACCACGGAAGACAATCGGAAGCCATTTCCGCCATCTCTTCGTTGCTGTCCAACGGAATGGACGGCAGTTTTGTTTCGGCCAACAATCGATCGATTAGTTTCTCTTCTCTCTCTTCATCGGATTCGCTGTCGATATCCATCACTGAAGACACGATTGGCTTATTATCACTGCTTTGACGACCTCTAAGTCGCTGAAGACGTCGTTCAATGTCCTCATCAGTGGATGATCTCCTGTTTGAGGCAAACGATTGACTCTTACTCTCAATAACCAGTTCTTCGGAGAATTGGTTCAACAAATCGTCCGCTTTTTCTGAATCTGTTTTATGTTTGGTTTGTTGATAGACAGTAATCGGTGGTAAGGTATAGAGGTTTGGGTCCATTCCCTTCAGTTTCGCCAAACGCTCTTCAATGGACTTCTGGTCCGTCACTGAAGTGTCCGCTTTGTCTGATCTCAACCTTTCCAGTCGTTCCTCAATCTCTTCGTCTAAGCTCAGGGTCCTGTCCACCGGTTTTCCGCTCATGTCTTCAGCAATCAATGGATTAATTGATGGATTGATTGCAAACAAAATTATATTGAAATCAAAATCAAAACATTGTTTTCAATCAATGAATGAGTATTTCATTGGCTTTTGTAATCTCTTTTGACAAAAGGGGCGCTAAATGTGAATAATATATAGGTTTAGATCTGAAGGGGTATTTACTTGTACATAATGTAAGGGGTATTTATTTCTATATTATTTAAGGGGTATTTATATGTGATTTTAATGATTATTTATTTAACTATTATATTAGATTTAAGTATACTTTGAAGAGTACATCAAAATAAGCGTTAAATAAATAGATAAATAAAATATAAGCTGATTTGTGCATGGTAAGTTAGATATACAATGTACAAGAATATTCTATATTATTAATATAATATGAGCATGTTCATATTTGTTATCTTTTATCAGATTTACAAATATTTTTTGTTTATTTTATTAATGATTTCTTAAATTAGCAAACATTTGAATGCATTTGAAATCCCATTCAAACCCTTATATTGAAGAAAACATTTCATAATTCATATATAATAACAAATATTTTGTGTTTATTTAATTCAATTTGTTTTCAAATGAATGAGTTTTATATCAAATGTTAATTGAATTACTGTTGAAATTAATTAATAATAAAATAAAACATATATTTTGTGTATATTTTATCAAAACATTGAGTGCTCTTAAATATAGTTACAATTTATGCTCAAAGCGATGATTGCGTGAAACTTTGTTTCAATATAAGTACAGCTATTATATGATACATAACTTAACCATAAAATACCTGTCCTTTAAATCATTTTCAATTGAACCCACTTTTGAAAAATGATATGATTGCATAACTCTTAGGCGATAATGAAAGACATTAATAGACCCTGAGCTTCATTATTGTCTAACATTATTTTCCCAACAGATTTGAATACATTTTTCATACTATGTATAAAACTTTGAGTGAGTTTTGTATTCAATATAAAAGTGTTTTGCTTTTAATTTCACTAAAAGTTTGGTAAATATTTTACTACTAATGAACTTTCAGTTCAGTTAATAAACAAAACATTTTTCAAACATTTGTCTCAGAATTAAAACAGTTTTGTAGCAAAAATTGTTACCATTTTTTATCAAACACCTATTTAATGCACAATATTTTGAGTTTCAATAATAAAATTCAAAATTCACTTGAATATTTTACTTTTTATTAATAGTAAACTAAAAATCATTTTTTCATATTTGAATCAATGAGTGAATTGAAAAATGATAGGCATTTTGATGAACGTATTGTCAAACAAATGATTTTTATGAAAACTATTTCATAGCAAAAATCATTTCTCAGAAATATATAATGAAATTCATTGAACAGAAATTGAAGTAAAATTTTTTGATATATTTTCTGATGAATCGATTGAAGAAAATATCTTATTCTTAATATTAGACACAGTTTTCAATCAATTTGTCATTTGTTAGACATCTCTTCAATTATTGTCTGCAGTTTTACTCCAATATAAAGTGCTTTTTATTAGCAAATTATGCAAATGAATGAATGAATGAATGAATTGTCGCACACATTGTGTTCATTATATCCAGTATTGACTCCAACTCTAATCAATGTATAATTTTCATACAAATGAAACCCTTTTTCAATTGAATTCAGAACTGAAATCTACAAAATTGTTGGCATAAATGACTTTCTGACACAAAGTAATGTAAATATCAAACAATTTGACGGAAATTTGTTTTCATTTCAAAAGTGTGAGTGATTTCTGAGAGTTGAGTTGAAAATTATTCAAAACAATTGACTAAATCTTGTCATCAATTAAGTCTATAAGTGTTGTATAAGTTTTTATAATTCACTCTTTGCTCAAAAATATTTTTAGTTTTTTATTTCCCTCTGTTTGAAAACATTTGCCAATAATCTGTCGATTGGTATGAATGGTCAGTCAATCGGTCACTCATAGACAAACATCAGGGCCTTTGATGAAAACAAGTATTGACGTGAAGAGCACTGTTGAGTGCAAGATATGAAAAGTGAAACATAAATACATCACTCAAAGTGAGAATCTGTGCGATTCTGTGGCCTCTAATGTGTGTGCAATCAGTATAAGAGCCACAGTTTTGTGTATATTATTGTAATTTCTTGTATTTATGATAATATACCACAAGATATAAACTCCTCATATCCTAACAGATGGCTAGTCTTACTGGTCTTGTGCAGAGAGTTGACCGGAAATATGGGTCACTCTATTCACACTAGAGTTTGAAGCCTTTAATGCATTTTATTGTTGAAAAAATTTATCTCAATTTAAAAAATTATATAAAAGTGTTGTTAAGAAGTGAAGCGAAAGTTATAAATAAATTTATTTTTAGTCGTTTCAATGGTTTGCCTAAAAGTATCGGTTGATTAAAGTGTATATCAATTCAAAGGACATAACTTCCGGAATGATTGTATGATTGTTTGAATTCACTCTTAGTTTGAAATGTTGTTGTTATTCATTCAAAAGCGACTCAAATAATGGGAAGAATTGCAAACACTTTACTATTATCTCAGTTTTTGTAGAGATTATCGTCGACTCAAATAACAACTGATAATCATTTGAATGAACAAAAATTTTTGTATTTTCTTTGCATACAATAAAAGACAAGAATATTCTTCATCTGAATTGTGTTCACAAAGGCGTAAAACTACTCAGACTTGGATTGATGTCTGAGTCAAAGCCAGAGCGTAGAAACAGACTCTCGCTCTTAGGATGTTGTGCCCAATCATATCAAATGGGAGGAGAAGGAGAGAGACGTTTTGGGCAAATGTAAAAAATGTTTCACATGTGAAGCAATTACCTATCAGTTAATAACTGCTATAATTTCCTTGAAGTCTCAAAAATTGTTGTCTAATTTCATTGGCGTTAATCAAAAGAAACATTAGATTTTAAGGTAAGAGAAAAATATTCATTACTTTTATCTGAAATTATTAAAAAGATTTGCTTTAATGTTACGGAAAATCACTATCACTTGTGTGTAAACTCCAAAACTAATGACAACTTATTTTTGGGAAATGTTTTACTAATTGATTGACAATTTTTAGGTTTGAAATTGAAACTCATGTTTAGATTTATGACTGAATTCTTTGACTGAATTCTTTGACTGAGTTTAATGTAAATCAAACAAAATTAAAGCCTAAGATATAACATGGGTTTAAGTGAAACACATTTTCCTATCATTTGTGAGAAAATAAAAATACTTTTCCTTTCATTTTGTTTTGTTTTTTAAAAAAAAACTTTAACATTTGTTTTACATCAAGACATCAGACATCAGACATCAAGTGTTAGATTTGTATGATTTTGTGTTATGAAAATGTAAATACATTTCAAGTTATAAATCCTTTTTTGAAATGTCTCTCATGTCTTGATATTTGATTTGAATGTTTGAACAATACTTTTGAATTGAATCGCAAAGTATTGGAGTGAGAAATAAAAACATAAAATTATCCGGTATTTGAATGTTTGGGTTTAGAAATCAAATGTAAGTATTATTTTTCATTAGTCTAACAATAATTTCTGTAAATAATTGTGAAATACTTTGAAATTCAATGCATTTTTTGCTATTTTTAATGACTTTTGAATGAATTTCTTACTCTTTTATTCGTATATTCAATAAAAGATATAAATTTCAAATAAATTTAATATAATTTTTCAAATATTTATTTTCTTGGAAGTGATTAATGACTTATATAATGGTCTCAAACGATAAATTCAATTAAAAATATTTTATTCAATTATTTATAAACTAATGTTTTGTTTAGCATTTTTAGTAATATTTTCTTTCATTTGAATAATAAGATTATATTTCGATGTCTTATAAGTTATAAACATTTAATAGACAGTAGTTTTTGAATAATATTTTTGTAAAAATTATTTTACAAGAGAATGAATAAATTATGTGTGAAGTGGTATAGAAAGGGGGGAAAGGGTGGAAAATTGCATTTTAGATCAAAAGTGGTTTTCTTCATTTAGTACCCTATTTAAGGGTGCATTTTCGGTTGATTGAAGATCTATCAAAACTAGAGTATCCGCCCCTAAATTGAAGCGAAATATTTACCAAAAAAATTGCTAAAAACAAAAGTTTTAGCAAAAATAATGATTAATTATATTTTGTGTGTTGAGTCCAAAACCATTGCAATAATAGCTAATAATATATTTTGGTATAAAAACTGTGTAATTATGTCATCATTTTCTGTGTCAGAAAAATATTTGCGCAAAAATTAGTATTAATTTTATTTGAAATAACAAACTCTCATCTCATCTATTGATTGATGATATCATTAACGAGTTGTGAAGAGATTTCAATTCAATACCTATTTTTTGGGCATTAAATTGCTTTTCAAAAATAATTACCATTACTTTGTCTATTGTTGTGCGGAATCTGTGGTTTCAATGCATTGAGAAAAACAGTGAATCAAATGATTATAATTGAGACTAAATTTTGATTACAATCGCATTATTAGTCAGGAATTCATTTTTGTAATCAATCTTGATTAAACACAAGAGAATTGCTTAACATTGGTAATATTACTGTGAATTAGTGTTAAGAATGTTTACAATGAAAATATGTTTTCATTTACTTTCAATGCATTTCTGGTAACAAAAAGTAGTAATGGTTTCAATGTACACAACATTTGAATGAATAGATGACAATAATTAGGTTTACATTGGTAACCCAAAAGACAAAACTAAGCTCTCTGTCATTTCTCTGCCTTTCGGTGCTTTTGAGGCAGTAATGTATGAAACATATTATTATCGGTTTATTAATGATCGTTACGAAAGGCTAAGGAATGGGCTGACAATCGTTGAGTCATTTTTCATATATAACTTGTATAATAAAGTTTAGCGAAGTGTTGTCCGGTGCTGACATTTATTTATTAACGAAAAGCGCCTAGATTATTATTCATTGCTTTATAAGTGAATTGATTTAATATTTATTGAAAGGGAAAAACGTTTTTTGAGTTTTCCTCATATTTTTGCTACAAATTTGCAAAAATAACTATTGAATAGAAATATTGAATAAATATATTGAATAAAATATTTTCAATGTTTTAGTTATAAAATAATTTCATATTTTTGTTGTCTTAAAAGATTTGTTATATTTTGTGCTAATAATGTCTTATTTATTGATTTTGTAATAAATCCTGCGTTGAATTGATATAAAATATATTTTTTGTGAATTTATTTAAAATTACTTAATATTTAAAAACAGATTTACGTTTATATTTGTACTCAATGTTAGGCATGTAATGTTTTCTGACAGTCGACGGACAGGGGGTTAGGTTTTACAGGGTTTTGTAAATATTTGATTAAATTCCCAGCAAATTGTTTGAGATATCAAAGAAATGTCAACTCTTATGAGTAAATAATATTTTTAGCATTAAATCACTTAAATTTAATTCAATATTACTCAACCATTGATTGAATATTTTGACAAATTATTCAAAATTTGATTTTTTGTAAACTCTTTTAAAAAATAACTTTAAATTAAATTCAAACTCAATGTTAAGATTTAATACAAAATATTTTAAATGCAAAAATTTAATAATAGTTTTATTTTCTTGAAATATTTCCTTAAATTTATTGAATAAATATTTTAATATAATAAAATTAGCTTGTTAAATATTTTCTCTTACTTTTATTTTACTTTAATTGAGTTTAATAGTCGTGTAATTGAAGTGAATTTTAATTTTTATATTTAATTATTGACTTTTTTTTTGCATAAATTAAATATTAAATCAATTTTTATAACTTTTCCGCAAAAAATTAAAATCAAATTATTGTTAAAATTTATTTGCAATTAATTTATTTGATTAAATACACCTTTTTTTTGAAAAACATTAATTTGTTTATCTTGGTAATTTATAAAACAATCTTTCTTTAGCGGAATATATCTATTATTTAATAGAAATTGTTTTTTTGTTTTAAATTTAATTAATTTTTTAATAAATTAAAAATAAATTAATTTATTATTGTTTTTCATATCTTAAGGATGTTTTTCACATCCGTAAGACATAAAAGCAAATATTTTTGACAGCCTTATAGCACCAGTGGTAACTCATGTTTACATTGCTTCCCACTTTTAATAACTTTCAACATTTAAAGCTTTTATAAGAGATTAATCTTTTCTCTATGTTTTCAAACACTTTATATAAACCCTTAGTCTTGTAAAAGACATTTATAACACTTTTTAAGATCTAATTCATCGAAAGGTTTTTTATTTCCTAAACATATATTGTCTGACATTTCTCTTGAGATCTATTGAAAGCATTTTAAAAAGAAATAAAATCAAAATTTCTGATGAAATTGAAAATTATTGACAAAATATCAAATTGTTTTAAAATTTTGATGAAATTTCTCTGAAATAAGACTTAGTTTTCATTTTTTATGATTCCTAAAACTTACTGACCATAAAAATACATCCCTTTAATTTTTGCCCATAACAATGTCAGGGGTTTAAAGTTTAGACATTTTTAAGGGGTATATAGACTTGAAACGACTTTTGCCTTTCTTAATAATTAAACTGATTGTGAATATTCTTGTTCATCCCATTATTGTGTTGTCATTTATTAACTTTAAGTGTATATAAGATTCAAATAATGTTGATTAGAATATAAAGGAAGAAAAACATCCTTGATATTTAATTTTTATTGCAACAAGACTAATTGAAACTATTATTGTAGTATAAGTTAAACAGTGAATAATTAGTGAAAGGTTTTCACACAATAATGACTACAAATTGTTTACAAAACTACCACTTCTTGGATGAAATGATTTATTATTGAAAGAAAGAAAATATTTTAAGTTGTGTTCAGAAATTAGTCAAACATTTCCTCAAAAATAACACATTTTTGTCATTTATTTTTCAATTGAAATACAAATTAAATAAAATTTTATTCAAATTTCTGTTTCGTTTTCACTTCCATAGAGAAAGAGATTCTTTGATTCAATCAATGATTGCATAAAAAATATGTTTCTTATCCTTAAGTGTCAGTAATTTTCCGACACAATACAACAATACAACTAAACAAGGCTAAATCAATTGATTTGAAATATCTGTGCTTTTATTTCACTTTTATTGCATGTCATTAATCATAAGAAATATCTGTTTAAATGTTGTCTTCGTTTTCCGAAACATATTTGAAATGTTTTTCACATTTTTTTTGAATAAATATTTATTTCTTCAGTGTTTTTGAAATCTATTTCAGATTTTCATTCATTCAATCAAATGTAAAATTTTGCTGAAAATTATTTATAGAAAATACAATTCAATTCATTTATTAAATCATTGAATAAGTGATGAAAATTGCAATAATTTTGAATAACTTTTAAAAATCATTAATAATTTATTTTTGACATTCATTTTCAACATTAAGTCCTTTTCACTGAATAAATATTATTTTAATTTTAAGTGCATTTCATTTTCAATAATAATTAAGCAAATTGTTTGCGAGGAGAGACAAAAAGTGATTTTATATTTCAGTGAAAGCGTAAAAATTTTGTTAAAATTTTTATTTAAAATGCTTTTGTTTTCAATTGATTTTCAGTGAAATAAATGGTAACTAAACATCAAAAACATTAAAATGTTATTTCGTTTTTCTGCAAACAAATCAAACAATGATAACAAAAATGTTTATAATTTTTTGCATCAATTCACTAATCTTAGGAAAACATTCCTGTCCTCCCTTTCCTCTACTTTTGACGTTAAGGCCAATAAAATTTTATCGTTTCGTTCAAAATATCATTTATTTCTATTTGTGAAGGGAATCTAAAATGACATTTCTTATATAAGATATGTTTAGGTTTATACAAAAATCAAATCTATAAATGAGATCACAAAAGGATTAATAGCTTTTAGAGTCAATTATACGACAATTATGTGAAACCTCTGCAACTCATTAACACTTTTTTAGTCATTAGATAAAAATGAACTCAAATGTTGGTGTTGTGTTTGGCCAGGGTGGTGTTGTTAGCATTATTGTTATAATGATTGTATAAAACAGTGAAATAGATTTCAACTGCAGTTAATCTGATAAAAGCACTTCACTTTAAATTACAGTTGAGTTGAGAAAAGGTTTGATTATTTAATATGAAATATTCGTTCAATAATTAGTTGTGAATATAAGAGAGTGTATGAATCTCTGGTGCAAAACGAGTGGACAGGCATTAGTTGAACAACATTTGTGATGTATAGCCACTGGTCTTAAACACAATATAAGTGTTGAAACAATTTTTGGCTAATATTTTGATGCTTTCGGGGATTAAATCAAATTTCATTACGAATAACAGGTTTTAACCAAAAAAAAACTGATAAAACAGAGAATATTCTCACAAATATTGTATCGATTTTATACTGAAATTCGTTTTACTATTGATTTGTTGTAAGAGTTTTTGTCAACATATTAGAGGTATTCATAAAATTGTAAATCTCTGTCCTTACAGTCAGTTCACACTTAAAGCCAAGTATTGTTTGTCTGAAAATCACAAAATGATGAATGAATTTGAGGAAAGCTTTTGGAATCAAATCACAAAATAATATTTTTGTTGTAAGTAATGTAAACCTAAAATGTTATTCAATATTTTCATTAGTTTTGTTACAAATGTAAAGTGACCTTGTGCCAATAATACAGTATCAAGTTTATTTAATCCAAATTAGCTTTGTTTCTATATTTATAAGTGATATACAGTAAGTTGTAAGAATATTCCATTCTCATCATGGTTAGTTGTATTAAATAAGGGTCTATACTTGCTTGTTTAATTGGAAAGATCAACCCCAAACATCAAGGCGTCATTATCTTGGAAACCCAATATCACATTTATGGTTATCCGGGAGATTTGGTGAAAAACATTTTTATAACTTAATCTTCAAATGTATTAATAATTTTATAGACATTTCATTTGAAAACAATAAATCATTTTGATATAATCCTGGTATAAAATGATTTATAAGATTTAGTCAGACGTTAAAAGTAAAACAAAATCTTTTAAACTTTTCAATCAATTTTGATTTAAAACACAATTTAAGCCAATTTATGGTCAATTAGTTTAAGTATAGAGAAAAAGCATAGTTTTGTTAAGTATTAATGAATTATGAGTTGATTTATAACTAATTTTTATAATATTAAAGTCAAAAACGTTTGCATTTTTGGTGCAATTGTTTCAATTTAAGTCTTTATTATACAAGAGATTAATAATCATTCAATTAGATGACAAATATCTGATTGTCTGTTAGAGTATATAACCTTGCACTGTGTAATCTAACCCTAATCAGCACTGGTATGCAATTAATCAATTGAAACCGAAAAGTTTTGACCGAAAATACAAAACAAATTCAATTATTTTTGTGACATTTAATTGAAAACATTTTCAAAAGAGTTCAAAGAGTTTGAATAAAAATTAGATTCAAATGAAAAAATCATTAATTATTTTGAATTGAAATAAAAATATATTTTAAAAATAATTGAATAAATAATTCAAAGCTTTGTTTTGTTTTTTGAATTTAATTGAATAATTCAATGATAAAAATGTCATCTTTTGACTGAAATTAATCAAAAAAATTATGTTTAGATTTATTCATTGGACGTAAAAACTGAAAGTTTTATTGTTATTTAACTTTAATTTTATGACACAATTAAGTACAAAAACTACTGTTGTTATGATCCGGAGGTTTCCGACCGTAAGAAACGGTATTTGAAAAAAATATTAATTGAAATAAAAGATTGTTTTTCACTGAAGAAAGACATCATTTCTAACAATACTATAACTTATATAAAGATATTTCAAATCATTAAATGTTTAGAGAAATATAACAACAAAATGAAAACTCAATTGAAAGCTATTTTTCTGCAAAACAAGCAAATAGTTTGAAATTGTTTTTAAAATAAAAAATAGTTTAATTAAAAAGTGAAACATATTTGAAGTCATTATAAATAATCACGAATTGAAACAAATGTTAACAAAATATTGATTAAAATAATTGTATTTAATTAAAAAGTGTGATTAAAAAAGCATTAAATAATTACATAGACATGATCTTGATACTTTTGATTAGACATTCCTGAACTCTATAATTATATTTTAATTACATTGAAAGCATTTGTATTTATGTTTGAAATTTAAAGTTCAATATTAGCTAGTATAATTTAGTGTGCACTATGCAGCTCAAGTATGCTTACATTGTACCTGTAGCTGCAAATAATTGAAACTCAAACAAAAGGGATAATTAATATTAGGTTTTATAGGATTTAAAGTAAAGTAAAGTAAATATTATTGAAAACAGAAAGAGAGAAAAAAAATATAAATTGAATTGTCGTTCAGTAAATCACATGAAGAAATGCAAACGATTTTAAAATAGTTTGTTTCAGAAATATTATTTTTTTTATTCAATATTTTGAATCATTTATAGAAAAAATTCAATTTATTTTTTGTCCAATTGTTTATTCAGTATTTCAAATGACCAGTGCTTTAAGTAAACATTAATATTATTCATGTCTTGCAAGCCTTTACTTCAGATGTGGTCCAAAATATATTATGTATTTATTGTATAACCATTTAAAAAGATATCGATTTTTGTTACATTGACTATAATTTTCTGCTTTTATTATTCAATTTCTGTTTTTTAAACAACAAAACAAAATCTCAAAAAACATGAACGAAATCTTCAAACTCAACAAAGAATTAATTAATTTCTGATTTAATATGAATTGAATTTATTTTTTATATTAAATTTCAGAACTTTTGGAAAAATAGATAACAAATAGAAATAATATTTTCGTCTAATGTTAACCTATTTTTATGTAATATTTTGTCACATATTTAGTCATAAAACTGATTTTTTAGACAAATATTCTCTGAGAAATGAAAAACAAATTTCTAATCAAATATTTCAATTCAAATACAATAAGAGATGTTTTGAATGTCTATCTTATGATTGAATTTATTTTATTTGCGATTCATTAAACAAAAACACAATTTTTTTGATGAAAAAGATGTTAATATTAGGCAGAAATTGAAACAACATTGAAATGAAATTGGATTGCATTGGTGTCTGGTTTTATCAATTCCTATATGTATTTCACATATCAAGTCATTTATTTGATTGAAAGCCAAGATAACTGTCTTTTTATATAATGTAACACAAAAATAGACTTAGTTTTTAATCAAAATTTTATTTAATGTAAAACTTGACAGAAATTAGCCTAAAATTATGAATGAATGCTTTGAGTGAATGTTTGGGTTTATATCTAAAAAACACCGGAAAGGTGTTCAGATTTATTGCTAATTCACACAAAGTGTGTGAAGTTTCCCCTTGAGTTGCATATTATATCCCCTGAATTGCATTTTATAGTGGTTTTGATCTGATAAGTAAGTGAAGTAATCCATTATCTATAACTGATATACAATTTCCTGTATTTTTAGTCAAACATATGGATTCAAAACCTATTGTTTTTATTACA
>JAQGAT010000826.1:0-22244 GCA_034687845.1 Pantelozetes paolii
TTTATTAAATTAAAATGCAATTCATATAGTTTTCCTGAATTTTTAAATTTATTTTCAGAAAAACATTTAAATAATGAATTATACCTTGAATATGTTTAATACTATATAAAGAAAGTCTATAAAAGTGATTGCAAATTTAAAACCAATATATAAAAATGGATCAAATTTGCGCAATAGTTGATGTTCAAGGCTTTCAATTTAAAGATAGATTTGTCGCTAGGGAAGTAGCGGTAGTATCAGAGTATATTAGTCAGTGTATGGAGCTGAATACAAATATGAATTGGAAGGACTTATCAGAAGAAGACCAACAAGTAGTATTATACTCTACTAAGTTCAAGCATGGGTTGTACTATAGCCCCTTTAATAATAAAGATTATGCATATTTATATAATTCAGAGGACATTGGGTTTATACTCAATATGTGGTATGATATGATTAAGACCACTGACAAAATATTCTTGGGGTATAAGAATAAGCAGATAGGAGATATACTACAGGAGAATGAGTTACCATGTATTAACTTAGATGAAGAGGAATACAAGTTCCCCAATTATGACACTATTCAAAAGAAGTATGCAGACAACTACCTGTGCTCTTATCATAAGAAGCCTCCGAAGTACTCAAATATAGTACTCACCTGTGCTTATCGAAAGGCCGCTCATTTATACAGACAGTTGAATGAGATTCTCGATAATGATATGGAATGGAAATAAGTTCATAAAAGCAGCGAAAATTATTTAAAAGTTAAACGAAAATGGAATTCAAAAACACTTGCCCTAATACACTTAACTATTGGAACTCTGTTTATGCAGTTAATTTATCTGCAAACTCAAGTGACCCAAACTTTATTTTGGCTCAAATAATAATAATTGGAGGTAAAGACATAATCTTTGATTTGAGACGTACACGTAAAGGAAGAAAAACAAAGAATGGAATATCAGTGTTGCCTCAAGAGTTTGATTGGTTTAAAAAGTGCTTATTATCAAATGATAAGAAAGTATATACTCTTGAACATAACTCGAGGAAATTGATATTTGACAAGTCAATAGATGACTATTTAATTACGCAATACAAAGCTGATGGTACTAAGCAAAAGTTGGTAATGGAAGTTCAGGCACAAATAACTATGAAGGAGAAGTTAACTGAGCTTTCGGAGAAGTTTTATTCTCTTGCAAATGAAATGGAAGTACCTGTTGTATTTGATGAGACCTCCTTTGTAATGGAGTCTAGTAATTAAGTTTAATTAATATTAATTCCAACAATTTTGGAAAAATGTTGGAAATAAAAATTATGATATTTGAGTTGCATAAATATTTTTTATTGATAATATTATTGATTATAATTATATTTACAATGTTATTAATTGTATATTTAGGTATACAATGGACATTTATTGTACATGAGTGGAAATGTTATTCAGATAATATTACAAGTCTTTGCGAGTGAAACATTGTTTAAGTATTTAATATATTGTTTATTTAAATATGGTATAATATGAAATTCATAGATTGCCTGTACGTTTGGCCATATTATTGACAGTATTTCATCATTTCTGTCTACTCGGATAGACAACATTGAACCGTCTTCAAAATCGGAGTAGTATATGAGATAACCATATTTTAAGTTTGTTGCCATCAGAGATAACTGAATCTGGAACCAAGGTGGTGTTAGTGGCTTTAAATGATACTGCCCATGGATATATTCCAAGTATTTATTCTGAATTCTCGAAAACCGTTTAGGCTGTTGTAACCAATCGTGGATATTCATCTTCTGTAATAATTGTGGTGTTTTTACTTCAATTAGGAATATTGGCTTTTCATCTATAAGACCCACTCCATCTGTCTGTCCGGAGATCAACGGAATTTTTTTATTAAGATAGTGAAAGCCTCTCTTTATAACATATTTATTATCCACTTGGAATAAATTAAGTGCTTTTAATTCAAGCACCGAAGTTTCATTACTTGGAACTTGCTCACAGAATTTTAATTTAAATAATTTTGAAATGCATTTTTCCAAATCACTGATGTTATCTGATATATATAATTCATAATATAATTTAGTCAGAGTTGCTGGCAAACAATCTCTGAAAAATATTGAACTAGAAGTATAGCCAAACATTATTGTTTTAAAAACCTTTTCGTCAGAAATATTATTTATTTCTTTGAATAACTGATACTTGTATTCACTCAACAAATCAACACTGTATTCAGTGGCTTTCATAACTTCGATAAGATTATTACATTCATTCGTACTCATTGAATTCATGACTGCAACTGTTGATTGACTGAGGCTAGACACTCAATATATACTAAGATTTAACCTTGGCAACGCCTTAAACAGGTTTAAGAAGTTGACCTTCAATTTATTGGTTATTCCAAACAACTTAATTATTATTTTGGAATTTCAAGATGACGTCAATAGTGTCCTTGAATTTATAGTATAAATATCTGTTCAAATATAACTTATCGTTATTGTAATAATGTCATTACAAGTGATCACTCCTAAAATTACAAACGTTTGTTCGAAGGCAAATGTTGGATGTGAATTGGATTTGAATGATATATTAACCAATGATAATTATCAAGTTTTAACAAGAAAGAAATATGACCCGACCAGGTTTTCAGCTTTGATTGCCAAATACAAAGACACAAAGCTGACATTTTTGATATTTAAAACTGGAAATATCATAATAACTGGGGCAAAGACTGCACAACAAACTGAAGAAGCTGTCTATGATTTGGTATTCTGCCTTATTATGCTCCAGCCATGTAACGCCAAGATGGTGTCTTGTGAAGTAAGGAATGTTTGCGCATCTCATAAATTCCGAATGAAGTTAGATATGCCTAAACTCTTGGCTGCGAGACGTGATCAATGTGATTACGAGCCAGAGATACATGTGAATTTGAAATACCATTTAAATAAAAAGATATTCACTATAACACGCAAAGGCATAGCATTCACCACTGGCCATAAAACCATTGAAGATGCGAATACTCAATACAACCAGCTATATAAAGAGTTGGAACCATATTTCATTAAGAGGCGGAAAACTAAAGTATTATAATTAATTATCATTGTACATACAGTCCTAACACAAGGACTAAGTCCTAGTTAGGCAGTGTTGACACAAAATAATAGATAACTTAAAACCACATTATATTACAATCCATCGTGGTCTAGTGGTAATGATACTTGACTTTCAATCAAGTGACCCGGGTTCAAATCCCGGCGATGGAAACTTTTTTAGTTAGCTTATTAGGTATTGTTAATAAAAGTAATTAAATTACAGAAAATGAAATAAAAATGAATAGCAACTATATAGATAAACTTAAACTTTCTGATATAAAAAATTTAATTATATTATTATTAGTTTTGTGGTCAATATATTTAATTTTCTTTATATTATATGCGTATTATTTATTCAGAATTACAAATTTTATAACCAGCTTTAGCGACACAGATATGCATGTCATAACTAATAGATTAATAAATGGGACATGGAGAGTAATGGCTGATGCAATGGGAAATATTAAAAAATGAATTAAATATAATTAATATTTAGTATTTTATGTTCAACTTAATTTTTTGTTATAAAAATGTGAAAAATAAATTCGTCGCTTTATTATAAGTACATTGATACCACACATGTTGGGGTAACTCCTATATTTCTCCAGACGTAATTTATGTGTATATTATTCTCCAATTAAACAATATTTTTCAATACATACATAAACCCAAAAAATGTATTCTTCCTATTTTTAATTAAAAACCCATGTATGAACCTAAAAGGGGTTCCTTACTACATTTTGACAGAAAAACCCATGTATGAACCTAAAAGGGGTTATTTACTACATTTTGAAGTCACGTAGATGACAACTCCCAGTACGTGTGGTCACGTCCCGAGTTTCGGTGAAAAATATAGCCTTGAAAGGGGGTATAAATTGGGACAAGAATTGGAGCAAATATCAGTTGAAACATGGATTTCGTTTGCATGTTTTGTCACATTGAAGGAGACGACGGCGGACACAGATGCTGGTGTGGTCACCGGTGCCATCCTACCTGCTATGCCTGGGCAAAACACCATGGTCAACGACTTTGGTTTGGACGCAGAGGTCCTCAGGCGTTAATGTGCCCCCAATGTACCGGGACCATTTCCTACCCTTTCCGTGAGCCCACGGAAGAAGAACAAATGGAAGTGGAGGAGGACATGGAACGCCAGCGCTTGGAGGAGGAGAATCGGCACCTTAAAGAAGAAGTAGAGCGCCTGAAGGATGTGGTGGCCAGCTTACCCTCACCTGATGAGCCAATGGAGGTGGACCTGGATTGGGAACTCGTCGCCACTATCTTGGAGGACCTAGGGCTTGCCCAACAATTGCCCTTTGTACCTGGGTTCTGAGCCTACCTGGGTACTACTTTTATTTTAATTTTTATTTTAATAATTTTTTCAGGAATTAGTAATCAAATCATTTAACATTAATACTAATTCACTTTACTGAAAATTGAAATTTTAGGTTTGACTAATTCCTTGTTTAAATTAAAATTAATTTTAAAATAAAAAATTTATATAAAAATATTTTAATATTTTATAAAAGATTTGATTAAAAATAAAATCGTTTTTATTTATGAGACGTATTCTCCGTTTTGTAATTTCAATAAGTCTTTCCTCCGGTCTATGATTTTGAACGCCTCCTGTGTTTGGTCGGGCAGCTCATAATAACCCATCACAATGTTGCCGTCGCCGACAATCATATACTGGAGATAACCGCCCAGTTGTTGCTGGACTTTACTGCAGACAAGTTTGTTAACAATATTGCATTTATAGTCCCTTTGAGTCCAATAAGACTTATGTCTCTGATGTCATAATAGCTCAACTTTCCCACTGTTTTAGGTCATAGTCGACAATAGTGGGCACAGTATGACTGGGATTAAGCTATGAATTGATTAAATAAAACATTTATTACTAATAATATAAATCAATGCTTAAAATACCTCAAGAAATTCAGGTTTGAATTGATATCCGTTTAATACGTCCATTAATTTCACATTGACCGGAATGTTCAGGTGCTTGACCATCATCATCACCCATCGGCTGGGTGGCGATTCAGCTTGGTAGTATAAATCAATTGGCATTTTATTGAGAAAATACTCTGTGTTTTGAGATAAATAACGAAATAATTAAAAAATAGTTTTTTAGACTTGAATTGCAATTCACTTGCAGTTCATTGAAAAATGAATTCAAGGATAAAGTAAGAAAAATATTGTATAATTTGTATTATGTAAGCCTACCTGTGCTTAGACAGCAGCTAACTCTGTCTGTGACTTGAATGACCTCAAACATATTGGAATATGAAATGTTGAAAATCAAGTGAAAGCTCTCATTCATTGCCAATGCATATAATGAAGCGAAAAATTCAGACAAAATATATTTGAAAATTATTCCGACATTAAATATAAGCAAAAAATATATAAAACTTAGAGATTATTAAGGCTTTGGTCTTGAATTGAAATTTTTTGCACTTCTTTAGCAAATCTAAAAGTTTAATGAAACGGTCGGTGCTCTGACTGGTGATCAACTAATAGGAGATAAATTGCGATCCCATAGACACCCCTAATAAGTAATTAATAGATATTTCTGATAGAAATCGCTATTTTCTTTGAAAACCATTGAGAACTCAGTCAAAAGTGATTTAAAATTCAAAACCAAATGACAATTTCGTTGCGATTTTATGATTGATTTTGTTTTGCATACAATTTTTGATTTTGTTTTTCAGGAGATTTCAGTTTCGGAAGTATTTATTCATATTTTTTTCACTGAATTCACAGACATTTTACGTTAAAATTCATTAAAAACTTAAATGCAATGAAATTTTGTTTTTTAAATTTCAACTCAAAATCAAGTTTTAGTAAAAAACTTTTTGTTATTGTTTTCTCTTCAAAAGTATTTTCTTGTTTTCTGAGATCTAATCGTTTCAAACATGATATTATGTTTTGTGACATTAATACTCATATTTTGAGTCAAATTATAGTTAATCTGAAAATTGATTTTTAAAGAGTATTAATAATAACTCATTAATGGATTTGAGATAAGAAATGATTAGATGTTTTAGAAAATGGTTTTAAATATAAAAGTTATAAATGATTTTTAATGTAAAGATTTATTTGTTTTGTCGACAACCCAGACCACGAAATCGTCATTAAAAGAGAGGCCAAGACATCAATTCATGACAAATCTGATGATTTTTACTCTGATTCTGGCATAACATTGAGTAAATTACTTGAATATATCACAAAAACTGAGTTTTAATAATATATTAATCAATGGTTTGATCAGAAAATTAATTCTTTAGTTAAGGTATGGAAAGGACCGGTAATAATGTGAGAATATATTGGTTTTGGGTTTGGATTTTGAATAAGATTTTCTAAAACTTAGAAAAATTCAAACTTAAGACTGATATACAGTAGTTGTGATAACATTGGGCACCGATAGACAGAATCATTTAATTTATTATTACCTGAAGATCTGAATATCAAATGTCGCCTCTGTTTGACTCAAAGCTCAAAATCAATTTTAAAAATCAGGTTTTGAATAGATTTTCAAAATATTCAGCAATTAATTAAACTTTTGCTTCATATCTGAAAAATTTACTTAAAACTTGAATTATTTGCTAATTTTATACAATTTTATGAAAATCTCATAAATTTGTAAATATTTTGATAAAAGTTTAGTCAAAAAATAAAGTCTTTTCCGATAAATGAATACCTGTTTTAGGGTTTTGTTTAATTAGCGTTAAAATTAGTATTCAAAACCATTTTATCCAAAACTACATGTGATCTATCTGTGCTCTACTGTGTGATCCTGGTTAAATATTTAAAAATACCTAACACTTGCACAGAGATTGTAAGACTGGCTATCAGTTAACAGAAACTTAATTAAAGAGAAATATTTTGTAAATTTTTGATTAAACCCTAAATAGTAGTGAATATTCTGTAATAGTTTTTATCATAATTTCAAAACTCAATTGACACTGAATTTTAACTTTTACTGACAAACTCAGGGGTTTTCCGGCACTAAATATCAATGCCATTGCATTCCAGGTGTGAATTACTTAACCCTTTTATGAGTTTACACAAAATACTCATCAGTGATGGTGCAGATACTAAAATAAGCTAGTTAAAGTTAATTGCTATCATATCTCAGCCACTAATTGGTCACATAATTATTGACTGAAATGAAACTCAAGTTTAAATACTTTTCATTAATTAAAACATTAAATAAAAATAAAATTTTTGTTAATTTAAAGCCTTTTTCTCAAAAAAATAAACAAAATTATTGATAAAATAACTGAAGTTTTGTCCAAAAATGAAAACAAAATTATAATTAATTATTTAATTAATGTTTTACATTTAAAATTGAGGTAAAATGATTAATTAGTGAAAAATAACCATGTTTAGATTACAATAACCAGAATAACCAGAATTGGGTTTCACATAAACCAGAATATTGTGAACAACGGTATGAGTGATGACATCTGTTGAACAGGTTTTGCATTAATTACTCCAAAAAGTGATTTAATTTTATATCAAATTATGATATGTTTTATCATTTGATTTGATTTTTGTTTAGATTTAAATACAATTAATTATAAAATCATTGATTAAACGATAAAATAATCGCAAAATTAATAATTAATTTAATTTATTATCAAATTTGTGGTCAAATATCGGAAATGGTTTACAATTTACTGAATCGTGTTTTCCCTGTCCTTCAGGTGAATGAAAATTTAATTACAATTTAATTAATGTTTAAAACACTTAACAATTGATTGACTTTTTTGGTCCAATAGTGCACTAAGTCTTCACTCAATGTGTTTCCATCGCTTCCGACACAGAGTTCCGTCTGTTTTCAGACTTTAATCAAAAGGAGTTATTCTTCAGACAATGGTTTGGATCTGAGTTTTGGACACAAGTTTGGTATTAATTCAGTGTTTGTTTCAATTGATAGCAAATGCAGATCTGGTTGTCATCGGTTCGGGACCCGGAGGTTATGTGGCGGCCATCAAAGCGGCGCAGTTGGGAATGAAGGTCAGTATTAATCGGCAATTGATTTGCGGTTTTAATTGCTTTGCATTTTGTTATCAATTGTTTTGTTGATTAACAGACCGTTTGTATCGAGAAATGGGACACATTAGGCGGCACTTGTCTTAACGTCGGGTGCATTCCATCCAAAGCATTGTTACATAACTCACATTTGTATCATTTGGCGCACAATAATGACCTCAAGAGTAGAGGAATTGAATGTAATTTAATATTTATTTAACGGAAATGTCATTCAATTGTCTACTCTTTGATCCCGTAGTTGATAACCTTCGCCTCAATTTGGATACACTTATGGATCAAAAACGATCGGCCGTTAAGGGCCTGACCGGTGGTATCGCTCAGTTGTTTACGAAAAATAAGGTTTTATTTCCAATTTTTGGTCAAATATTTGACTGAATTTTGTGTCCTTAAAGGTAACCACAGTTAAAGGTCACGGGAAGATCACAGGACCTAATGAAGTGACGGCTCGCAAAGAGGACGGTTCGACAGAAGTGGTAAAGACTAAGAATATATTAATAGCTACCGGTTCTGAAGTGACGCCATTCAAAGGCATTGAAGTATTCAATGATTTGTCCATTGATTTGATTTGATTTTAATTTTCGTCTAATTTTGCCGAAAGATTGACGAAAAGACGATCGTTTCGTCTACCGGTGCCCTCTCTTTAGAGAAAGTGCCAGAAAAGTTAATAGTAATCGGCGCTGGAGTTATCGGCCTTGAGTTGGGATCTGTTTGGTCACGACTGGGCGCCGAAGTCACTGCCATTGAATTCTTAGGACACGTCGGAGGTCTTGGAATCGATTCAGAGATTTCAAAGAACTTCCAAAGAATTCTTCAAAAACAAGGATTAAAATTCAAATTAAGTACGAAAGTGACGGGTGCTGTCAAAGAGGGCAATAAAGTAAAGGTCTCTATCGAAGCGGCCAAAGGGGGCGCTCAGGAAACGGTGTGTTAATTGACTTTTAATAACATTTTTTGGTCTAATATTTAAAACTGAATTCATTGACCGACAGCTCGATTGTGATGTCCTATTGGTTTGTGTCGGTCGGCGGCCATACACCGAGAATCTGGGTTTAGAGGAGATGGGTATAGAGAAAGACGAAAGAAATAGGATTAAAGTCAACTCAAGATTTCAGACAAATGTTGCGAAGTATTCATACATTCAGTCATTTATTGTTTGATTTGTTTTAATGGCTTTATATCACAGTATTTACGCCATCGGTGACTGTATTCCCGGTCCTATGCTCGCACACAAGGCCGAGGACGAGGGCATTGTGTGCGTTGAGGGCATAGCTGGTGGTCCCGTGCATATAGATTACAATTGCGTGCCTTCGGTTATTTATACTCACCCTGAGGTGGCCTGGGTTGGCAAGTCTGAGGAGGACCTGAAGGAACTGGTATTCAATGAAATCATTAATTTTGGAGATTTGACTCAAATTTGAATACATTATAGAAAATAGACTACAAAATCGGCAAATTCCCGATGATGGCCAACAGCCGCGCCAAAACCAACAACGACGCCGAAGGAGTGATTAAAGTGATCGCCGATAAGACCACCGATAGGATACTTGGCGTCCATATGATCGCCGGAGTATATAATTTGCATATATTTGTCAACTCATTAACGAAAAACCAATTTTCAGTTTAATTTACTTTTGTTTTACTCTATTTATGTTTAGGTCGCGGGAGAGATGATCAATGAGGCGGCCCTGGCTATGGAATACGGGGCCTCTTGCGAGGACGTGGCCCGTGTCTGTCACGCTCACCCCGTAAGTGATTATAAGCTTTAATGGGTTTACAAAACTCATTAAACATTTTGTTTTTGCAATGAATTTTGATATGAATTTTATACTCCATTCGTAGACGTGTTCTGAAGCCTTCAGAGAAGCAAATCTTTCGGCGTTTTTTGGAAAAGCGATTAATTTTTAGGTTTAAATAATAATTGAATTCATTTTCTGTTTATTTGTTTTTAGTTTTTTTAGGAATCGATTAAACGATTAAATAATTTGTTTTAAAATTATTACTTATTTTTTGTTTTCATTTCACTTTGAATTCAAAAATATTTCTTTTCTCTGAAACACTGTTTTGTTTTCAAACACTAGTCTCTCTCGAGTGAGGAATAAATTGATTGCAAAAACCGATTAAATAGACTATAAGTGACTACAAGTGTAACGAATGTCTAATTTGTTGAACAAAAAAGTAATGAATAAATCATTAATTGAACGAAAAGTTTGAAAACAAATGAAGTATTTATTTGTGAATCAAAAAAATTGATTTAATATTTATATATTCGTCGAAAATATTAGACTAAAAGTGATTTTTCAATCAATTATTTGATGACAAGCAAAGAATTATCAGTTCGTTGACCACCAGTGCCTATAATACCTTTCCACTGGCTTTGCACTCAACTTGTTCTCCAAATAAAACCTCTACTACTCTTGTCTTTAATTACAGTGCAATTCAAAGGCAATTATTTTCTGGTTTTCTCTGTTTTGCGAATAATTTTCTTATAATTTATTACATATTGTATTAGTCTTTGAGTCGAAGAGAAAGAAATTGTTAAACAATTAAAACATTTTTTTCGACTATTGTTTCAGTTCTGAACACAAGTCTTGTTTTTTATTGCATTTCTGACTCATATTAACCAATAATTTATTAGTTTTCAAAAATAGAGACCAATTCTGGACTTAAATGACTAATAAATCCTTCATTTAATCGCAATTTGTCTCTCAATTGAATGATCGCTTGATTTCCCACAAAATATTTATTTGAAGCCAAATATGAGAAATGTTTTTCACATTCAATAGTTTTAATGAAATGTTTTTCCATATTTTATCTGTAATTGAGTTTTCAATCAAAAAAAACAATTCATTTGTTTGTTTTCAAAACTCTGGGATATCCAAGGCTATTAAGCTCAGGGAGATTTGTGACGGAAATTATATGACAGAGGGGTGCAGAGGGAGGGGTTATTTTGATTGAAGTATATTAAAGAGATTTTTATGTGCAATAAATTTTGATAAGACTTTTGAAAGCAATTTCGCAAACATTTAACTGTCAAAAGAGGTTATTAAGAGCCGACGATTCATTACCCCCTGTGTGCCCCCCTCTGTCTCTCGGATATTGTGTTTAATAGATTTGCTAAATAGAGGTCAAAAGATATGAAAAATAGTTCATTAATGAAGAAATTTGTGCTAAAATATGGGTTTGTATTGAAGTCAGGATCAAATTTGAGTCATATATAGGACTAATGGTTTCGAAACACAATTTATTTTTGTAAAAATAATCAAATTTTTTGATGAGTTTTGAGAATAAAAATACATTTGAAACAGATTTCCCGATTATCTGTTATCCTGTTCACGGTTTTAGGGGTTTTGATCCAAATAATCAAAAAATGTTGAACAGCCGGTCCTCCGACGAAAAGGTGTCCTTTGATTCGCAAAAAGTCTTATTTAATATCAAATACTATTACTATTTATAGTGTTTTCTAATTTAACTATAGTTTAGAAAACACTTGAAAACAGTTGGCATTGAATTCAAAGTTAAGATTTCAATGATTTTCAGTCAAATGCTGTGAAAATATATTTACATAAAGAAAAATATGAATAAATTATTGATTTCAAGTGCTTTACTGCTAATCGTTTCCATTGTTTGGTTTCAATCCTTTCAAACGACAAATGCGTTCATTGTATGGACGGGTAATTCAACCGTTTGTAACACATGCGACGGAGTGGACACTTATTCGGGTCGGAACACAATGTGCTGTTTAGTGCACAGCAAGTGCTGTCTGTGAGTATCCATTCATAAGTCCTATTCTTATCCGGTATTTCAGGAGATTATCTCTAAATTAAACCTATTTGTTGTGAGCACTGGATTCAAGAGTATTGAGTGAAACAACTATTAAACTAATTATCGGAAACTCATTGCAAAATCATTGAAAGAATAAATTGATTGCAAATTAATAAAACTTTTTCTGAAATTAAAGTTTAATTTGATTTCAAAATTCATTGATTAGAGTAAAGGCTAAAACAAATCGACAGAAATTGGGATTAAATTCCAGAAAAACAATGAAATAATTGCTTTTCATTTCACAAAGGATTTGATTAATGGTTATAAAAATGTTAAATAAATTCCAAGGTTTTAGGAAATGTAGGGATTAGTCGATCCAAACATTGGGAACAATGGACTGAACTTGAAAAATGACATTCAAATTGGTTTTAAGTTTTTTGTTTTGTTTTAAACATTTTGATTGAGTATTGAATTTATAGAGTATTTAGTGTTGAGTTTGAACTTAAGTTTTAAATCTTAAAAGTCTTGAATATCTTGTTATAAAAGCAGCAAAAAGTGGAACGAAGTTCTCATTTCTGAACAAAATATTTGCTTAAAATCAATAATTTTTTTTAACATTTTTGCTCAAAAGTTAATTAAAAATAATTATAAAATTAACTAAAATTTCTTCGTTTCAGGGATGAGAGCATTGATGTCATTGAACAGATCAGAGCTAACGCCACGACGAGAGCCCCTTAAAGGATATCCCCCTTTAAAGCCACTTAAAATATAATACTCAAAAAATATGTGTAATTTTGAACCAAATTAACACAAATTTAAATCAATTTTCAAATAAAGCTTTTATTTTGGACTTAATTTCAGCAAAAATTGTTTAAAATTTTCTTCAATTATAAAAACTTTTTATACAATAATTAAGTGAAGAAAATATTTGTAACAAAAAAATATGACATAAAAACCAGTTATGAAAAACTGATTACAAAACAAAATATGAGATTATATTTGATATTCACTTACGTTTCAGATGAACTCAATTTTGAAAAATTCTCCAAAACCTGTTGTGTTGTGTAGGAATGGTAGGTAAGGTAGGAAAGGGGGGAAAGAATGGAAACCAAAGATTAGAAAAAATGGAACAAAATCTCTAAACAAGTGATCAATTAATGCATGAAATATTGATTTCAGCAAAAGATTGCAATCAATTAATGCATACCTCAGTCATAGTCGGCCGGTATTTCTTCCGCTGTTCCGTACACTTGCGGGAAATGGTATATAAATTCAGTGCAATCTTTTCGTCCAACTGTCCAACAGTCTTGTCGTAGATATTATTGATCACCGATTGGTAGTCCTCTTCGTCCAAATCCATAACCCTTTCCTCGATATACGAGAGTAGATCCAAACCCTCCCTTTCCTCGTCATACGGCTTAAGACCAGTCAATAGTTCGAGTAAAACAATCCCAAAACTGAATGAATCGAGTTTTACACTGATATCACCCCTGAAAGCCTCGGGTGCCATATAGATGGACGTCCCAAACACTGTTGTGGCCAACGGTTTGGTCGATGTGTTCAACCCATTACTACCCACTCGTACTAACCCAAAGTCGCCAACCCTTGCGTTGAGTCTATCGTCGAGTAATATATTTGCACTTTTAATGTCCCGATGAATGTATGGCTTGTCCTCAAACTCATGCAAATGACAAATACCTCTCGCAGTCCCCAAAGCAATGGCCAGTCTTTCACTCCAATTAAGACGTTGAGAGTTGTTCTCCAAATAGTCCTGAAGTGAACCGTTGGTCATATAGTCGTATATTATAATAAGTGACGGACCGTCGGATGATATTCCCCGAAGGGATAGTAGGTTTGGGTGACGGAAACGACTCATAACTTTCAGTTCAGAAATAAACTGTTTTTGAAAATCATTTTTCAATTTTTTGACAGCAATTAAGTCCGAGTCAGGGGTTAGTCGACACTTAAATACCGTTCCAAACGCTCCTTCGCCGACATGTACTTCACTGAAGCCATTGGTCGCACAACTGATCGCTTGATATGAATACTGAATGAGTTCTTCGTTTCCCAATAATTGTCTATTATTTTCATCAAATGTATTGAAACTGATTTGCGATTCATTGGGTGCCGACGGGTCCACAAAAGGGCCGTTACTTTCACTAACACTCGACTCTCTGTTAGACTCATTCACAAAACCTTTGGACAAATCGTTGTATTTATTGTCAAAACTGTTATTAATATTAAGATTGAAATCATTTATCATTTCATCGATTGAGAGATAATTATCGATATTATTGTCAATTGAAGGCATTTGTAGTAAATCTCTGCACAAATGAAGTGAAGCTCTGTTTAGGTGACAGGTATTCAACAGTTTTATTAAGTCCTCAATCGTTGCTCTCTTCCGACCACTTGTCCCCTAATAAGGGGTATAAATGAAAATCATTGAAAAACTATTGATAATGTGCTTAAAGTGAGTGAAAGTCTAACCCAATAGTCAAGCAGTGCTTGTGTCGGGCTTTTGCCGATTTTGACCAAATCCTCCAAAACAGTGATGTTATGACTGGTCATCAAATAGCCGTCCTTTCCGTCGGGTTTGGGTATAACTGCCGCCAATTGTTTCCAATTGTGGTTAACGTCAAGAATAGACGACAATTGGATCCTCTCTTTGATCGGCAAATGTCTTAATTCAGTGCTTAAACTGAGTTCACGTTTACTTGGATTCATGTTTTGGTGTAAAATGTTTGCATAAAATTGAAACCACTTTTGAAATAAAAAGACAAAAACTATTCAATCATTCAATGATTTGATGAAAATGTTTGCAAAAATAAAAGCAATTTTTCGCACAATTAAGACAACAATTGAGTGATTGATAACTGCATTGAAATTAGTGTTGAATTGAATACAAAATGATTTTAAACTTAATTTTGAGTTAATTTTTGTAAACTTTTTGTTCAAAACAATTGAAAATTAATTTCAAAAACAATGAAATAAAAAATATTTTCACTTAAACTTCAAAAACCAATAAATCATTGAAAAAGTTAACAAAAATTGTTGAAAATTGACTCAAATTTGAAAACAAAAACACAATTTATCAAAAAATAATTGATTTTTGAAATGAAATGAAAATTTAGTTCAAAAAAACAAATGAATATTAAAATCAATAAATAATTGAAATGTTTGTCAAAAACAGTGTTTTGTTTACAAATAGTGAGAAATCCTCTCAAAATGAATGCAATATTTGGCCGAAAAGTGGCGACACTTTTGCAGAGGTTTTAAAAACTCCTTCAAAGCGTTCATTCAATTATTTTTCATCCAATGGTTGTCTGGCTTTCAATTGCAGACATAAACCACGTCTTAAACCAACAAATGTTTAATTAAATTCTCGTCTCATTCAGAGATAACGTTACCTTAAAATGCATTTCTAGTAAACCCTTTGTTTTGCACTTTAATTGCTTTTGTGTTTAAAATAAAAGTTCATTTAAATTGTATTTTGAAATAAGTATTGAGAAAACAATTGAATTTTATTTAAACATATTTTTCTCACAATTCAATTGAGTTTTAATGCATTTTATTCATTGTTTTATTGTTTAACCCCTTTTTCGTCCTCACCTTTAATTAGTGTAACGTTTAGTACTGACAGTCATTTCCGTCCAATTGGTTGAGATTAGAGACCGATCTCCAGATAAAACCCAAATTTGATAAAAAACATTTAAAACTGATTTCTCACTGATAAAAATGATCAAGATCACTGTTTATCATCTTGTCAATAGTGAAATAGACTCAGAGACATTTTCACCGCTCAACAGCTGATCCATAAAAGTGTATACAGAGATGTAAGCAGTGGTAGGAATATAGGGAACGGGTTTAGGGTTTGCAGTGACAGACAAACCTCTAATCGAGTGAACAGAGAGTTTGGGAAAGAAATTAAAGTTTTTAATGAATTGAATAAAAGTTTTGATTATTATTTCAATAATAAAATAAAATACAAAGAAATGAATGAAAGGATTGAAAAGAAAACACAAAAACAAATCATTATTTCATTGAAAAAGCGATGAATCGATAAAAACAAGAATTTTTTGAAACAAAAGATGAAATCGTTTTCAAAAAATAAAACAAAAAGTTTTGACGAAAAAAAATAATTTTAATGAAAATTACAAAACGTTTTTCAAAATTGCAATCAAAAAACAATAGCCTTTTGGCGGACGTAATGTCTGGACGTATGGGTGCTGTGGTGTGTGCGCAGTGGCGTTGGGCACAGGGCTTGTGGTGTGTGTGCTGTTGTGGGGATTGGATTGTGTTTGGATTGTATTGAATAGGCATAGCATAGGATTGTATGCATTTCTGGCGCCGCTATTCCTATACTACTTGTGCTGTATATTAACTGTTTGTGTATTATTTGAAAACAAGAAAAATAATAAAAATCCAAATAAACGGCTAAAAGAGTGAACACTTTGGGGATCACTGTTTCGGACATCGGATCAGTTGTGGTGACAGTCTATCGGTGACAACAATGGGTAAGTGATGTGTGGCCAGTGATAGTCTGGTGCCCGTGAGTGAGCTGTAGTGTCAAAAGCTAAAGCACTGGTAGTTTCGCGCGTTTCGTTCGCAGCACTCATTCAATGCATTGAATGCTTTGGCAATGCTTTTCACAAAACGATTTGATATTACAGTCTATATATGCTATCTATGAGTGCACTGGAAGACAGATATCAATAGAGTTGGTGTTGGACTGTATGCCAGTGCGATGTGACTCACGTTTAACTCATTACAAACACTTGTATTTAGGGAACGATAGCAGAGATGAGAGTGAAGTGAATGTCAAACAAAAATAAAAGCAAAAACTCTTTTCAACACAAAAACTAAAACTAAAAAACTTTTCGCACTCTTTATGTGTGCTTTGGGTTCAGGACTTCAGGTCTGCATTGGGTTTGCATTAGTGTTGAACACATTTCCAGTGCATCGGTTGAGCACTCTATGGCAAAACTCTATGGACTTTCTCAATGCATTGGCATTTGTTTTGTTGTTATGTTTATATCAATTCATATCAAACTTTTTCTATGGTTTGTGTGCCATCACGTTGTCATCTAATACCAGTGCAATGCTTATGCAAACGCACTCATCCTCTCTGCCATCCCTCCCACAGCCCGCGCCTATACATCTCTCACTCGCTCTCCCTTTCTCTCAATTCCTTCTACCGTTCCGTTTATGGAGGTTTCAATAGTGCTAACAAAGCGGGGAGTCATAGAGCCGTCGAGCACTGTCTTGAGCTATGAGCCCATCAGCCAATGCCAGTGCTCTTTACACTGTTGTGAACCAGTTTGGCAGCCAATCCCCAGCGCCGGCAGATTCGTAGGCAAACACATTCAACTTTACACATACAAAGCCTGAATAGCCTTCATCTCCACTGCAATTGTAGTAATACTACTCTATATAGCGATAAGAGAGCGCTCGGAGAGGGAGTCGGGAGAGTCAGCACTGTTTAGCTCACGACTGGATAGGGAATGCCTGCCCAACAGATACAGGAGAGGGACGGGAGAGTAGTATGAGAAACAAAACCAATAAAAATATGAGAGAAAGAGTGAGAATTAGGTTCATATGATAGAGCACTGGATAGAGCACTGGTATATAAATGTGTAGATCTGTGTTAAGGGGTATGAAAGTGACGATTGACTGACTGACTGGCCGTACGATGCGTTAGGACACCAGCGGCTCAGCGTATAAGCCATTCATTCACCACAACTGCTGAACATTATATACATATTAGATATACGCTAAGAGTGGCACCAATTGTTTAGATCCCTGTCCTCTAACACAATATCAGTGCAAACGCTTTGATTAATTGTTAGTATTTAGCGATTGCTATGAATTGAGTGCTCGTCTATTGAGTGCTCTTTTGGCAGACTTTCAGACACAACATAACATTGAATATAAACACAGTTATAGAGTGTATCGCAAAACACAATTAAACTACACGTGAGAACACATGAGAGACAAACAACACATCCATTGATTCAAGCATTGAGTCTAATGTGAAAACTTTTAGACCTTTTTTGTTATCATTTTTTCATTCATTTCTTGGCTTTGAAATGAATTTTTCAATATTTCTCACATATTTTGCACTCATTTTATGGGTTTCTAAAAATTGTTTAATAAATTCATTCATTATTTGATCGATTGTTAACCCGTAGAGAGATTGAGGGGTCCGGTAGTGAACTCAGTCTCCCAATCCAAGAAGCGATTACAATGGCCTCCAATTTGTGGTGTATTAGTGCCCTAAACCTGTGTCACCCCTTCATACCGGTGCTGACAATAGGAGACACTCAGTTGTCTATCGGCTTAAAGTCTAAATGAAAAACTTATGATTAAATGATTTGGTTTCGTGTGCTTTGAGTGTCTCTTCTCTCAGTGTTTGTGACTATTATTCAGAAAATATATTCAAAAATTTGTGTTTAAAAGCAAAAATTGAATTCAAAATCAAATTTAAAGCAAAATATTGTTTCTAAAACTTTTAAAATGTCGGACTTTGGCGAACAGCCTGTGCTCTGTCTCTCTCTTTCTCTCCTGTTCTCCACCACTCTGTGTGCTCTCTCACTCCCAGGTCTCTCTCCGGCGCTGTTTTCTCTTCTCTCCAATTTCTAATTTGTCAGTATTTTCTCTCTCGTTCTCTCCTTTCCTCCCGTTCCCCCCATCTGTGCCCATGCACTGGTAGCTATGTTGCCGTCCCCTCCCTATTCTCATCCAGTTTTATGGCAGACAATGCAATGCATTAATCAATAATTGGTTTTGAAGAGAGAAATGGAGAGAAATAGAGGCAAAGGAACAAAAAATTAACTGAAAAATCAATTAGAAATGTGTTCTCACATCACATGCGCTCACAATTCACACAATATATAGCAAATACACCGAAAGTATAGCCGAATATGAAATTTCTCTCAAAAATCGTTTCACTTTTGCTATATATTTGACTAAATATACGAATATTTTCATTATATATAGCAATAAAAATCTATTTTCAGTGAGATTTGCGTCAAATTTAATGTTCAATAGGTATACAAAATGCGGAGATTTTTGTGCCAATAATTGCCGGCAAAACAGAAATGTATTTATATTTTCATTTAATTGAGAGAAAATTTGTTGAATTTTTTTGTCAATTATTTTATTTATTTCTCTATCTTTTTCTATCTCTCACTGTTTGGGCGAATCTTCCAGTGCTTTGAGTGAAGTTTTGTTTTTTGATTTTTTTTTGTTTAATTTATTAAACAAATCGTTAATTGAATTGAAATTTTGTTTTTATAATTGGATTTGAATTAATTGTTTGTTTTCTTATTCCGATCGGTAAAGCAGAATATGCTGACTATCATCAGGCTAT
This sequence comes from Pantelozetes paolii, assembly GCA_034687845.1. Classification (NCBI taxonomy): domain Eukaryota; kingdom Metazoa; phylum Arthropoda; class Arachnida; order Sarcoptiformes; family Oribellidae; genus Pantelozetes; species Pantelozetes paolii. Next base: position 19,250 of record JAQGAT010000826.1, read on the forward strand.
GGCACAACACGCGGCCTCCCTGGCCAACAGCAATCAACTGCACCCGACCATCGGACAGCTGCAGATGCAGCAAATGCTCTCCTCTGGACTTAACCTTACAGTCAGTTCCGCTAATATGAACCAGAATTCGGTTCACGTAAGACATAAGACTGTATAGTCTTATCCGCATTTCATTGAGACGTTAGCTATAGATTAGATTAGATTAGGGTTTAGTGGCAGTGATTAGTGTCGGCCGACACCAATGGGTCGACGAATAGCTCTCTCATATGTTTTGATGACATATTGTTATATAACGATAGCATTGATAGCATTAGTGATGAAAGCGATTCCTTCAATGAATTTTATTATTGATTTTGTGCTCAAAACTAAACATAAAATACATTAATGTTTACCAAAATCTAACTCAAAATGAAATGCAGTTTTGTTTTTAGTTGTTATCGATTTTTGCATTAAATATTGGTTTCCATTCAAATATAAATGCATTTCAATGTGTCTTATGTTTACTACAGGTTATGTCGGGTCAGTTGACAAACAACAATAGCGGTCAACACCACCTGACCGGACACGGAGGACATCACGTGATGTACGCCAATGTGCAGGCGACTGCCGCCAGCGGCGGCAACACCGGTCATGGCGGCGGCGGTGGTGGTGGTGGAGGTGGCGGACATGGAAGTCATAAGAAGCAGAAGAAGCCAAAAGTGAATAAAGACGGCGTTCCGGCGCCCAAGAGGGCTACCACTGCTTACATAAATTTTACGCAATGGTATAGAGAAGAGTTAAAAAAGGCCGGCCGTCCTATACCTAAGGTTAGTCTCGTTTTCATTATAATTGTATTTTTATTTATTGTTTTTATAACCCTTTCCATCAAAAGTCAGTCTCAAATGGTTTTCACAAATATTTTTGAGTGAATTGTTTGACATTTTGAGTAAATTTATTGAAAAATATTTTCCAATTCTTAAATCAAATTTCAATTTATTTATTGATTAATGAAAAGCAAAGGAAAAAAACTTTTGTTTGTCTTTGAAATTGTTTTCGTGTTTTGAGTTTACATATGATTTCAATATATTCCGGGAGAAATCTTTTTCCCCCTTCACTGAGCACTGAATTATTTTTCGATGAAATCATTTATTATTATTGAAAGTATTTTTTTCATTCATTTATTTAGTATTACTTTTCACTTATTTTTTGTTTTGTTTTGAGTTTTTCTTCATAACATTTTTGGTGACCCTTTCCATACCCTTTCCCTACGCCTGAAGTATAAATCCATAAATAATATGAAGAAATAATAAACGAATAAAAGATTACTATTTATTCGTATAATTGGTGTTAGACTTGAATTACGCCCGAAATCTATATATATTATGGCATTAAATGTATTTTTACTTTTTATAAGTTATATATAAATAGCTTTCAATCTTAGTGTCGCTTCAATTGCATCGTTTTGTTGTGTTATTTGAGATCTGTGTTTGTCATCAATTTTAGTGACACTGGGTCTTCAAAATTGTGCTCAAATTCTCCGTCAAATATATTAATTATGTTTTCATTTGTAATTGAATTTAATTTTTTATTCATTAGTTTTCTGTTTAACTTATTCTCTGTTTATTTACTTAAGGCTTGTGTGAGAAATAAAATTTGAATTTTTATTGAATCGGATTTTGATTTTGTTTTTTCTGATAATTTTGAAGTGAATAATGATTTTTGAAGAAATTATTTTTGACTATAATTTATGTATCGTTTCTATCGTTTCGTTTCAATCTTTGCTTTAAATATCGTTTTCGGAAATAAAATCGATTTTTGTGTGAATTTTTCGGTGAATTATAATAAATGAGTGAATAATATAAAAATTGAAAACAATTTTTAGCTATTTCTTAATGTTTTTGTTTTCTTTGTTAAGGCGTAGGCACTCAACGAGAGATCTTAAATCCTTTTCCAGATATCTGTTGATTAAAAACTAATTTTTATTTCTTTTGTTGAAAAGTATTTTAGTTTTGAAAATAAATATTAGATTTTTCTGGAAATTAAATGTTTATATTGAGTGCTATTTTAGTGCCAAAAGAGGTTTTCAATAACTATTTCTTCAATGGATTGTTAAATATTTTAAACTGTTTTGTTTGACAATCCAATCGCACCGACACATAGATGGCCCGGTGTTTAGTGAATGAGTTGGAGAGAGTGTTGTCCCTCTCCTAAAACTCATCTCCTTTTCTGATTGATTTTTGAAAGTCATTCATTCAAAGTCCGATCAATAATAAAGTAATTTCAAAATAACTGCTCCGAAAGAGCACTGGTATGGAGTGCTGGGGGAGAGAGTGAGAGAGCACTGTCTGTTTTGAAAAGCGACGAGAAATAAAGATTTTATAGGACTTTTTCATAGAGATTACGCATATCTAATAATCTTTTTATTTATACCTTTCATCTATTTCTTTAACAAATAATTAATTGTTATTTTTTTGTCGGTTTTTACTCCTATTTCTCTCTTTTATCGGATATTTTTTAATTTTATTTTTATATCGTTTTCTTGTTTTTTAATTAAAGTTATGTTTTTTTTGTTCGTGTTTTTGCAATAATTTTGTTGTTTTTTGTTTTAAATATTTTTTTCGTCGTGTTTTGTATTTAATTCAGAGATAAGTCTCGTTTGAAAAGCAATAAACTTATTGTTTAATTGTATTTTTAAAAACATTTTTCTGTGAAATGTTTTTTGTAATTATTTTTTCGCAGTTTTTAAGCCTTTTTTATTGACTTTTATTTGATTTCTTTGTCTGTGTTTTCTCTCTTAAGGTTAACAAACATTAAGTGAAAAATTGATTTTTATTTTGAGTTATGCTTTGAATATAAGATTAAGTAATAGTTTTGATGGATATTTGAAAATATACTTCAATTTATATAAATATTTGTGAATTTTAAGGCAAATATAATATAATTTATATTTTATTATTAAAAACTATATTAAAATCAAGTTTTCATTAAACTCTGTTTGGGTTTTGTTGTTCACTGT
>JAQGAT010000827.1:0-22219 GCA_034687845.1 Pantelozetes paolii
GTGATATTTTATGAGGTGCTGCTATAGTTGCGTGAAGAACAGAGATTAAGGGCCGAACTCTTGTGCTGTTTATAACAGACTCCTCGACTCTTCAATCAATTATTAAACGATCCTTTTTTACAACTCCAGGAATGAAACTTATTTTTGATATAAAGTCCCAAACCTTACAAACCCTCCAACAAATGCTTTCATAATTATTATATATATTTGAAGGCGCGGGTGGCTATTAATTATGTGATACCAATTCTGTGAGCACCAGCACAAGCACCAGTACTACAAGCCCTTTAATTATTATTTTTTCTTTATAAGTGTTTTTAATTGCATTTAATAGGAATTTTGACTCAAATCATGTGAAACAGGTTTACGACTTGTTATTCACACAAATATCTCATTACTTAAACAATTCAGAGTAAAGATTGCTTTGAATAGCTTTTACGCTCCAGAATCACCACCAGTGCTCTAAAATATCAATATTACTCAAATGTGATTATTCCTTAAATATGCCTGAGCTATGATACACACCTTTTATAGCCCGCATTCATTCAAAAAACTAGTCATTAATTGTATATATCTTTGAACTAAACCACCGATGCTATGCTATACCCCCTTAATTCAAGTCCACCGAAACCAGGGTTTGAATTATTAGAAAAAATATTATTTTGAATGAAATTTACAAAAAATTGAAACAAAAATATAATCTTTTAGTGAAAAGAGAAAGAGAATTGAGTTTTGAAGAAATGAAAGGAATTTTATTCATAAAATCGATGACCTTTTGATTGCAAACATTTATACCTCGGATACTCTAAGCGGTAAATCATCTCAAAGATCATAACACTCTATCGTATGGCAAATGTCAGTCGATTTGAAACTTGTTGGCATCAGACAGGGGTCAGGCATAGAGCCGGATATACCCACTGAGTATATACTTTATAAACTATACGACATTTAAGCCAAACATTAGTTATATATGATTTTCAAATGACAATTGCATTCATAGTTAACGAAAAGCAATGTTTTTTGCAAAACATAATGAATGCCCTGAATGTGCCTGAATGTACCTGAATGTGCAAAACTTGCCATTTATTGGCCGCACATCTCATGAATACATTCATTAATGACTTCGTTTCCATAAGATATCTTTTAAATCATTAGATTTGTGACAAATCCAATAATACAAAGCACTGGAAGGGGTCGGTATGGTATGGTATGAGCACTGGAATAGTCACTAACTTATAATAAGACAAACATTTCAGTCTTTTATTGTTTCTCCACTACTTTAAAGTCACTTTGAGGTCAGGGCTTAATAGTTTGAATGCTGTTATGATGGTTGGGTCACATCTAATGCATAGTATTGTTTGACTTTAAAAGCATTTTCTGTCCAAACATATGGCTTTCGAGTCCATTATATAAACATTTTTAAAATTGACTCAAATTTGAGGCAAAATTGAGTAAAACTTATATTTCTTTCAAAAGATTATAAAAACATTTCTGTCTTTCAATGGGAAGTGTTTTTAAGGAAATTATTTTTATGGCTTTTTTTGAACAAATTATTTGTCTGATCGGAGAAATGCAAAAACGGGTGCAATAAGTGAACAATTGGTTAAACACTGCTTTGAATAGATTTTATTGACTGTAATTGAGTTGAAGACAAACTTTCACTGTATATCTAATAAAGTGTACTCGACTTCACTCGAAACCATCATCTGTTTGAACCCAAAGGGAGTTTGAGTTTGTGGAGCACTTGTGCACCCAATAAGTTGACTCCGACTGCAACGGAACGAAAGGTTTGTTTGAGTAAACTATTCCTTCAAATGTCTGTTTCTGTGCATCGAATACAAGGAATTAATTTATTGACTGCTCGGCACCACTCGGGGAGACTCGGGATCAGGCGTTCATTAATGAGAATGTGCTGAATGTGATGTGCTTGGAGGAAAGTGTGCATAGCTTTTCAGTTTATGGGCTCTTATGCCCAAACATCGTGACTCTCTGCTAACTTCGGTCACCATTTAGACGACCGCTGACTAACTTTGCATTGCATTGAATAAAACATTAGACATCATATCAATTATAATTTATACAATTTTTGCAAACACATACCGTTCCACAAACCCAGTTCATGATCAGTGTTCAAAAACTCATTGCTATCTACAGCACAAGTGCTTTACAATTAATAATTGTATTTATTGTTGAAAAATCATTTTAACTTTAAATCCAATATTTCTTATAATTATTGTCTCGACTTCTGTTCACAAAGAATATTATGTTTTAATAATTTTAATCACTTTTAATCACTTTTAACATTAAATAATTGATTCAAAGATTATATTGATTTTTATTTAATTTATACAATCATTAAAAAATCTTTAATTTATATTTCACTCAATTTTCACGATTTGATTGCATTTAAAATCAAATCAAATATTTAATTCATGAAATTAAGTGAAAAATTGTTTAATTGATTAAAATTTTAAATTTTATTTTTAATGAATAAACTGTTTATTAGTTTTAATATTTTGAAAATAGTTATTGAAATCTATTTCTTGTGTTGTTTTCAGATTTAATTAAATATAAAATTTGATGCAAAATGTGCTTAAATTGAAGAAAGACTTGCAGTTATTGTCAAAATATTTTGAATTATTTTAAAATATACTCTATTTTTGCGATTATTTATTAATCTTTGAGTTAAGGAATACATCTCAAAGTGGGTGGCCTTTCACTCATACATCCATACCTATGATGTTTTGACAATAGTTTCCCAATACTTTGGGTTTGATTTGATATTTGAATAAATTTTATGAAATAAAGTGATTATTATTCACAGACTGTGAATCACAGTATATTTGATTTCAATTATATCTCAAACCCTTTATTATCAGTATTTTTCATTTCAAACTTGATTATTTAATTGAAACCCCAGAATCACTTTATCCTCTTCCTTATCCCTTATCTACAATTGATATTTAACTTATTATGAATAAAGGGGGTGTTTATTGTAATAGATGTGTTTGGTTATTTATTTATACATGAAATATAATCTTACATTGAATATACTAAATACAGTATTGGGAATTGAGAGGAGCAGGGCAAAGGACAAATAGGGCTAAATTTAAAATTCCTGTGAAATATAAAAACAATTTCTTTTGTTTTAAAAATCTATTAAATAAAAGGAAAGTAATTATGAATTAAGAAAATATTTGACAAAATAGTAATTACTTCTCAATAAATACAGATCTCCTGTAATGGACTGTTTGAGAGTCACTGAGGACTGACAGAAGGGGCGGAAAGATTTATGGGAAAGAAAAGTTTAAAATGTCTTCAATACATTAGGTCTGACAAAGGAGGAAGGTCATTTTACTTTTTATTTTGGTTCCATTGTATTCAAAGTTATTCAAAGTTAAACACAATTACAAACGATTTTATAAAATTATCAATTTTTATATAAAACTCCTTCAAATGAATCCAAGCTTTTGATGATTAGAAAAGTATAATTTATACTTAATAATCCAGTACCTATTAATGCAGTCTCGATTAATCTAGTACATATCTTTTTTTCAATTTAATGTTTTGATTGAATTTTATGACATTATTTAAAACTGCGTTAAATTCATCACTTATTTAAATAATTGATTTTTGATTGACTTTCAATGCATTTATTGCAAAAAATACAACAAATTTGTATTCAATTATTAAAGACATAGTAAGACATGGGTTTTGGTTAAGAAAAGGCAAATATGTTTGACTGTAATGACAATTATGTTTTGCAAATCACTAAACATTATTATTAAATAATATAAATGTAAAGTTGAGTGCCTTTTATGACTGAACGGCTAATTAACTACGGGTTTGAACGACAAAAACAAATAATTAAAAGCAATTTATCTGATATTCCGTCACTAATGTCACAAAATCTCATTCAATCTATTCATAGAGAAAATCAAATGTTTTTCAATACAATAACAAAAAAAACTCAAAGAAAGGGAAAATTAATTTAATTTTTGCTTTTATGTGACTCTAAGTCTGAAAAAGTGTCGAAATAGCTCTTCGTTTGCACTTCTATTGCCTTTTATATTCTGTAAACCATTATTCAGATTCACATTCTTTGGCAATGAAAGCAATATTTGTTGTATAGCTGTAGTCAGAGGTGATGACTGACGATGTGTTGAGGATCTGAGCTCATCATCCAATCCATGAATTTGGTCGCCGTTTGACGCGTTTGTAAACATACAAAGACATAGTGCACTGTTAGCTCGTTTGGCTTTAAAACAGTTCCCAATACTCTGTGGCAGAAAAAAAACTTTATATTTTTTCAGTGTTTAAAAAAAATTCATTCATTCATCTGAAAAACAAATTTTCTTCGCCACGCGAGCGAAAGAGAATACCCTCTCTCTCTCTCTCCTCACTCCATACCTCTCTCCCGTTCCTCTCCCACTGACTGCCAGCCTCTCTCACTCTCAATCCCTCTCCAAATCTTTTCTAATGAATTTTACTTCATTAGAGTTGATGGTCCGTAAAAATCGCGGAGAAAAGGCGAGGGAGACAAAGGCTGAACGAAATGTTGGGACATGTAGTGCAAGCACTGGTAGGCATTACTGTATAAAAATATTTGCAAATATTTTGTGCACAGGGTCGGTCGTCATTTTTTTAACTGCTTCAATTCAATGCATATAAAAAATGAAATTTTTAATGGATTTTGATTTAATTTTTTACAATATATTCACAACTAATGGATAACTTTGTGAGACTTCAGACTTCATCACAACATTTGATAATATATTTTGTTTTGTTTTTGTGTTTTCCTTTAACGGCTTGAAAATTCTTGAGCTCAACATATTCTGTAAGTCCTGCTCAATAGGAAAGGGATGTTTAATTTGAGTTTATCCACAGTAAAGCACAATCTTTCTCACCCTTAGTGTTGTTATAACCAGAGAATGGATTTAAGCTTAAAATGAATGTTTAGTTTCCCTGATATTTAAGATTCAAATCGCGTCTCAATTGTATTAACGATACAAAAGTCAGTGCAAAACATAGACATTAATAGGTTATTGAAAAAGGGGTTTATAAGTACGTCAGCTGTTATTTGTAACAAATTTGTGATAATGTGTGTGCATAAGGGGTTCGGTAGGCATATATGGTTACATCATATGCCGCCAATTGAACAGATTTTCACAACAGTATTGCATTGAAAGAGTTTTGTGAGGATATGAGTGTAAACTATATATTGTTTGCAGTTTTGGTAAAAATAGAGCTCTTTTTAAAGTCTTCACAAATTTTGAGCCAAACATCACATTTCGCTTAAAATAATGATTGCTTTACTATTTGACTGACTTTGACGTACAAAACGACTATTAGTATAGAAAGCTATTAAAGCTATGAATGTGGCCTCAAATCTGCAAACATGTGAAACACCATTAGATTATAACTACTAAACAGTATTAGTATTGAAACTCAAAGAGAGACCAAAAAACGAGAAAAACTTTTCTGGAATTTGAAAATCAGTTTTTAGTGTTCGCGCCATCGCTTCAGTATTTCCATCACTATTTGCATCACTATTTGCATAGTTATCTAAATGAAGCACAAGAGCACAAGTAGTTTGAGTAGTGCTGAGAGAAGTGTGAAATTACATTCTGTGTGAACTGAGAGAAATTGGGGAAACGTATCGCTCAATGATATGATTTCAAACACCCGTACAAATAGATGAGTAAAACTGATGTCACACTTGATTACGAGAAATGTTTGAAATTTTAAAGTTTGACTCAAAAGACAACATCACTTGTGTTTGTCTCCCGTTCCTCTCATTTTATTCTCCCTTTTAAGAGAATTACATTATTTTAAAATATCGCAAATCATTTGATGCCTTTTGAGCCCTGAATTCGTAATGCCTTTCAGTTATTGTAATACAAATTTAAATTATACTCTAAGCCATCAAAACTCAGAAATGTTAGTCTTTTTCTTCAATTGTTTTACTATTGAAGTCATGTGTCATTGAAGTTGTGCTAAATATTCATGACTTCAATGCAATCAATGGCAGAAAACAGAGAGAAAAACGGTTTCAAAAAAAGTATAGTTTTTCTCAGTTTTGCCAATAATTTGAAGGCATTTGTAATGAGAAATAGCGAATAATTGGATCATTTAGTTAATGAGTGTCAGGACTTATAACTTATGAGTGACTATAAGCCCCTGTATTTTAACCCATTCCCCAAAATAATGAATTTAATACCCGATTCTTAAACGACAAAACTTTAATCGTTATAATCATTGATTCGATTAAACATTTCCTCTTCAATGCCTTCAATGAACTTAATTAAAGGCAACAAAAAGATTAGTTTAAGCATCAGATCGTCAACTGATATACAGTATATTCAGGGTATGTTCAATGCATATTCAGGTGGGAGTTATGGCAATCATTTTTATTAATTTTATGCATAAAACTGTCAAAATTCTGTCATTTTTTACATTTTGTTATTTGAGTTTATTTTTTCAAAGTTTTCAAAATTAAATCTTTTTTTTGTGAAATATTTTATTTATTTTAACGAAATGTTGAGATTTATTAAAGAGTTTGTAATAAAAAGCAAAACAAATTACTATTTGATTGCGAAGTGATTACAATTGGTTTTGATCTGAGATAAGACCTTAATTTGTATTTATAATGATTTCATTGATGAGGTGGTCGTCATATCGTCATTACGTCGATATTTAGTTAATTATGCGTTACATAGCTATACATATCTATAGAGAGCTTAACATTGCTTTCAGTTTTTCCAATATTTTTCTCGTAACACAACTTATTATTAATCTCTTCGTCAGAGTTGAGAAAAATGTTTTGCTTAGAGCACAAAATATACATAAGATATACAACACTATAGTCTATACTGTCATTAAAAAAAGTTTTAAATTGCAAAAAGGATGACAAAAGCGGTTCTTTGGTTTCCCTGAGGCTATGTCATGCACAGCATAACTGCCAGAGCCGTGACTTGACTGGCGGAGAGGCGATGCAATTACTAACCACTCGTGTCCTGATTGTTATCGAGTGTCGAACATTCTGTCACTGATATCACGTCTGGTCATCGATGGGCCGATCACTGGTCACGAACTCTGTAATTGCCGAATCAATTCTCAACTTTAATGATATACCTGAGTCTATACCTGAGCCTAAACTCTTAGTCGTTTCAAAGAACTCGACATTTTTGCCATAAATTAAACCAAAAATAAATTAGTTTTGAGTTTGAAGTCAATATTGATTACACTTATTATCACAGAACCTTATAGGACCTTGTTCATTTTGTTCATTTGAAAATTAAATTAGTTTTTATTTGATGATATTTTTTTAGTTATAATAAGATTCGTTTAAAAATTGCATAACTTATTGTTCAAACGGTTTGGTAGGACAGACCTTATGATAAATATTGAGTTCATATGATATTAAAGTTGCAAATATATACCTTGGTTATTTAATAAACCAAAATTTACTTTTTTCTAACAAAATCTGAATTATTTTGCAATTTTTCAAAATTTTATTTATTTATTGAGAGTTTGTGTTAAAAGTGATTCAATTTTGAAATGCATTGAAAACGAGTGAAAGAATTATTTAAAAGACAATTATTTTTGGTTTAGTTTTTAATATTGATTTTGAATTGTAAACAAAATTCATAACAATTTTGAAACTTTTCTCTCAATTAAAAAGTAATTCAAATATTACTGTCGTTTCTCTTCTAAGAGTGAAATGAATGGCAGGAATTTGGGTTCAGATGAAAGTGTTTGAGTGGTATAAGTGCTACAATCAAATCGTGTTCAGTCCCGGAACTCATAGCTGACTTCGGGCTACAGAGGCTTTGGAGGCGTGTTTTCCAAATGCTAGGCTCGACTCAAGTATTGGCAACAATGCCTTCAATGCCTTCAATGCCTTTGACTTAATTGTATTGAATGGAGGCGTCGGAGAGTAAGAGATCTAAAATTTACTTAAAAACTGTCTTTTTGTTTGTCTTTTTGTTTGTCTTTTTGTTTGTCATAAACTTTTCTCATTTTTTCTGTACTATTGTTGTGAAATAATTTCAATCATTTTTAACACAAATGACTTTTTGATCGATTTTTATCTCAAAATCTTTTCTTTTCTTTAATTGCACTCAATTTCAAAGAGATTTCAAATACTTTGTGTTTCTGTACAGAAATATCTGAGTCTTGACCTCATATTCAGAGCTTTTGGGACAAAAAATAAATAAAAATTATTTTATATTTAATACGAATTGACCTCAAAATACATACAATTGAGAAGAGTTTGTGTTTTGTGTGCATTACTTCTTCACTCAATTGCTTGAATCCAAAAATCAAATACTTGTGGATTGACTGCACTTATAGACAGCACTGTTAGATGTTTTAGTTGTGTAAATATGGCAAATATGACAGAATTACTGATTCTGTCATTTTATACCTGCAAAGGGGAGGGCTGTCTAACTTCAAAGATTACGGTCTGGGATGAGAGAAATTTAAGTTAATATAATAATACAATGAATTGTAGAATAAGTGCCAAACTATGAGTGCCTGCATATGAGTGCTAGTGTGGCCGGACTTGTCTTTACACAATAGACAGATAGTGTCGGAGTCAGAGTCGATGCACTATTTCTCTAAACTCACACAAAATAGACTTAAGACTTCTTTAGAAAATTACAGGTCTGGCCATAGAATGCCAGTTGTCTTACTCGGGGTGAGGGGAAAGACAGTGAGAGCACATAGAGTTCACAATAGTTTTGCTTCGTTAACACAATTCAATTGCTATAGTCTATAGTCTTTGGACTTTTTTCGCCTCAAATTCAACTTTAAATGACGTGTAAAATGTGTGTCTGTCCTGAGCCTCAACTTATTTGATTCAAAGCACAGATGAGTTAGTAATTTCCAACTGTTTGTGCTCACAGTAACGGATAGACCTTAAGCTATATTGGAGTACATAAAGCAAAGCCCACCATAACGTTATACAGGGGTTATGCAGGGGTAAAGTCAACTAATTTTTGGTTTTCATGTTATTTGTGAAGTTTTAGACCCAGAGATACTAATCTATCACTTGTAGTAATAAACCGTTTTTGACAACAAAACTATTGCTTCAAATTGTATTGATAGCACTGATAGCACAGTCCGTAAATAATAATACTTGTGATGAACTGATGAACTGTTTTTCACATTAACTTTAATTTCTTTAAAATTTTATACCATTTCTCGATTGACATAAAAATTTCATTAATTTTAATTCAATGACAAACTCTTATAAATAATTTGAAATTTATTGTAATTTCTGTTAAATTGGATATAATTTGAGTCAAATCTCTGAAAACTATTTCTGCGATAAATATATGATTGCTTTCTTTGAGGTTTAAAATTACGTTCAAATTATTTCAATATTTCACAAAAGTTTTGAAAAAAATAAATTATTTTTTATTGAATTTATTATTTGCTCTCAAAATCACAAATATTTTAATTATTCAATGCATTCAACAAATATAGTAACTATTAGTAAGCGTTTGATCGTTTCCAACAAAAATCAATAAATACATTCTTGTATAAAATATTTAAACTTATCAGGCTAAAAATAAAATTATATTGTTCGATGCTTTAAATTAATAATTATACCCCTTTCCCATCCCCTTTGGTAATTAGACTACGGCTTCGACAGTCACTTAAGTTAGGAGTAAATGAAGTATTTATTGAATGGTTGAAAGAGCAGACGATATAATAAAAGACAATGTGCTGCAGGCACTAGTGTACAGGCACTGGTGTATAAAGAGCTAATTGCGCTAATATTACTAATTGACGACAAATATCATTAAAATTATTATTAAATAAAGAAAATGAGTTTTGCTTTCACTAATTGTTTGACCAACAAGTTTGCACAGTTGTATCAAAAGAGTTGATTTATGTAAATACCGGCGCAACTAATCGTTTGAATATCTGTTTCGGGCGTGTCTTGTGTTGTCTTGTATTAACTTGTGTTGTCTTGTGTTGTCTTCCCTTTTGTTTCTTTTATGTTGTTTTTATGCTTTTAATTGTTTTGTTGGACACAAACCAAACCGAAAGACTCGTGCGATTGAGTCTAAAGTCAAACAACAATACAATAATTAGAAACTATGATGAGGTGAGCGCTTGTAAGGGTCTGTCGGGTCAGTCATTGTCCGGCTCTGCAGGCATACAACCAAAACGACATCAAAGTTAATGCAAAGCACTGTCGGCTGTCTCTGAAGTCTTAGGGTTTGTCTGAAAAAACATTGATGAATGAGTTCGAGGGTCTTGTTTGTCACGCCAGTGCATTATAGCACAGCTACAGAACTCATCCCAAGCCCATGCCATACCCCAAACCCCATACACTTCGTGATGAGATTTTATTTGCCTTTAGGACAAATTGATGCACTGCTTGTCAATTGCAGCGCACAAACAGCACAAACATTTGCCAACATTGAGATCATAACATACATACCATCGATGGCAAGAACTAAGCGCTGGTTTTGTCTCAGACCCATACCCTATAATTTGACGTTTGGGACCTGTCTTGTGATACCAGTGCTAAACAACCCGTTCGGATAGAAGTGAAAGCAATTGCAACAAAAGTTATATCAATTTTTGTCTTATATTTGAGTCGAGCCCTGACACTAGCACTGGCACTGACAGTACAGACAGTGATGTATTATACAGTGATGTATATACTGTAAGTCATAGGCATTTGCAGGCCATGGAGGCAATGGAGGTACGAATGAAAAGGCGTACCCTTTGGTCGGTACGGCATAATAATAAACGAGAAATTTTGTGTCCCTTTAGGCTATTATTTGTGTCGATATCAGTGATGATAAGCAAAACACATGCAATCAGTGAACTAAGAGTCCAATAATGTATGCAATATTCAACTGTAACTTATCTTTTCGTGCAATACTCTCAGTGCTCTAACTCTGGTCAGTCAGGTTGTGGAGGTTGACTGGAGAGGGTCTCTAAACATTGAAGGGCTTTACGTCCGCATTGCTTGCTTAATAAGGGGGTGCAGTAATGTATAACTAAAATAGTATTCAAGTGTTTTGGGTGTAGAGCTCTGGAAGGGCGGGTCCACTCAAAGATGAAATATGTCCTCTTCAACCAAAATACAAGGATGTCATCTAAGGTCTGGATATTGTAGAGGTTTGTGTCGTCCGCCCCTTTTGCACTGGCCCTCAGGCACTCGAAGGTCAAACCTTCTCAATGGGGACCAACAATGATATGATTCCCCTCTTGTGCTTCAAATTAACTGATGTATGCATCACGAAGTATATCAGATATTCTCTTCTCAAATACTCTCAAATAGCTACCAATCCCTTTCAGTGCTTCGCCAACAGTACGCTTTTGTTCTCTTGCATACATACATACCTGTGCCCATACACTGATTAACACAACGTTATCTCAAGTAATGAAAAATATCAAACATTCCTTCAAATAATATATTCATTCATTCATTTTATGTCAAAACCCTATTGTTTGCCAAATATTGTCAAAATTCAGTTCACGTCTCAAATAAATGATAAATAATTTGATTTATAATTACTTTTCGTTAAAATATTTAAATGTTTTATAAAATTAATTCAAAAATCAATAATTATTTCCTCATTTTATTTGACGTTTGAATTTCAATATCCATTACAACGCCTGAAATGATACTTCTTTACACTCCATATGCAAAACATTTGCCATACATTTGCCGTACAATTGCTCTGTAATTAACTTTTTATCCAATTTTAGTAAAAATAATGATTTTTATTCATAACATTATAACTCTTTTGGCGTTTGAATGAAGTGTTGAAAACTTATTTTAAAGTCAAACCTGTTTTTAGAAAATATTATAATTATATTGAAAATGAAATGAAGTATTGATTGTCTGATAATTACTATTATTTTTATATTAAAGTGATTAACAAATTGAACTAATTTTTGTTGTTTATACCCCTTAGCAATAGAAAAGGTGGTAAATCACAGTCATCTACTGAACAGTCACTCAGCAGTGGACAATCTGCAGATGAGCACAGCGTTTGACATTGCTTCACTAATACTTTATGGCTCTCATGCACTACCAGTTCGGCTCAAAATACTATTAGACCGAGTGCTACATACGCTGGAAAGGGATGAGTTATTACATCTCCTGCACGGCTTTGGCTGGACATACGATGATTACACCCGGGGATACATGCTTCAGGTACATGCGATACTACCAATCCTCTAGAGACCATTGCTATCAATTTCTCGCAATGTGACAATACTTGTCTAAAGCTTGCACTCGCATCCAAGTCCTCTACCCTTTACTTTTTCATGTGCATCAGTGCTACCAATGCCTGCTCTTTAAATAAATAGCTTTTGATAGTTTGACTCAAAGTCTCTTAATGTGTCCCTTGAGATGTCCGCTGCGATTAATGAAGCGCTCGAACACCTCTCAAACCTAATGGCCTAATGGCCTCATCAACACAACAACACAACAGCACATCTCTTACAGTATTTTTTGCTTCATTCAAGTCATTGTCAAAACATTTAAAGTCTTTTTTCGTCATTATTTCCTATTTTTACACAATTTTATGACTCCTTTGATTCAATTTGAAGTCATTTGAAGTCATTTCATATAATTATTAGTTTTGAGAAAATATCACAAAACTATAAATCTATTTGTTTTTGCTTTTGTGTAAAAATCAAACATTTATTAACAATAGTATTAAGACTTATCTGAATCTAAACAGCGATTAAATAATTGAAAATATTTATAATAAACCAAAAATTAATTTCTTTTAAACATTTGTAACAAATTTTAATAGTGTTTTCATATATTAAGCATAAAATCATTTTTTTATAAATTAAAAAATCGTGATTTAATCTCATGAAAAGTACCACAAATATCTTAAACGGGTCTTCCGTTTGACTATCGGCTCAGTTTATAATTAGACTTAAATTATAATACGTTTTGTGTTTGTGTGGTCTTTATAACTCATATATAGTAAGTCTTCAATCGTTTATGAATTTGTAGTTTAATTAATAATTAATTAAAATTATATCTATTTTTATCTCAATATAAGATCTCATCCAATGCTAACAAATATAATGGTTTTGTAAGAAAATGATAGAATACAGTATTAAACTTCAAAACTGTGCAAGTGCACTTTGCTTACATTTCTCATTGGGTGTTACAGTGGAAGCAATGGTTATTCAAATAAAAGTTTAATCTTTCATTCAATAAAAGTTGTTGTTTATTGATTCAATAATTTTTTCATACACCCTGGAGGGCTATTATTTCACAACAACTCAAGGTCTTAACCTGATCATATTAACCAGTGTTAGAAATATGCAATTCAGATTAAAATTTATTTAATAAAGTATGAAATAAATAAATTTATAAAACAATTAACAAATAATAGGTTCAGACATACAGTAGTAATGCAAACAATGTTTCAAATATTTTGTCAAATATTTTATATTCATTCATATTATAACAAGTCTTTCCATATTTTCAATCAATAATTGTTTGCAATTTTTCATAAAAGATTGAAAAAATGACAAAAAGAAAGCATAAATATAATGAATGATCAAAAATACCATTGCTTTCACTGCAAGTGATTTAATAGAGGAATACTGTTATACTGTTGTGTAAAATAGGGGTTCAATCCTTAAAACTGTCGACAAAGTAGACAATGTATTGCAGGAGTGATAGTTCAAAAGGGGGTGGAAAGTGAATATAAGGGATATTTTGGAAATGATATGATAGGGTGTGAAGAATGTTATTATAAGTTATGTAATAGTGATTCACTTGAGTTTGACATTTGGCTGTTGAGGTCATCCCTGGCTCTTAACATATGGTTTTTAGTGTCGAAGTGCAGGGAATGGCAGAAAACTTTTCACAATTTTATCTTTTGATTGTTTTTGTCTCTACAGTCTCAGGTCTATAGCACTGGTGTACAGCACTGGTAGTTCAATACAAATAATGTTTAAATGAACAAAAGGCCTAAAAAATAAAGTGATGTTAAATGTGAGCCGATTTTGTGCGAAATTTCACTGTCACGCCCTGTGATGAGGATCTATGATTAATGGAGCTCAATGTGCACAATATATGAGTTGGGTAATTCAACAACTCGATCTGCCAGTGCATTGCCATTGCATCGCCACTGCGGTAATGCTGTGCTTCAATAGACAAAAGCATGAAATACATGAACGCAAATACACTGTATATAAGTTATGGACAATATATCACAGCCTGTGATTTCCCAGAGTAGAGCACTGGTAGAGCACTGGAATATAACAGTGTCTAATGTCTAATACCAATAAATGACACCTCAAACCTCTCAAGTCTTATACATCGCAACAAAAAAATGAAGATTATGTGCAAAATCTCTGAGCAATGAATGTTTGGCTCAGATATTCATTCTTATTATTGAAAGAGAGCAGAGGTTTAGAGTAAAGTACAGGTGCTTACAGTGCGGAGCAAACACTAAAGATTAGTCTGAAAATTGACATAAGATTTGTTTGCAAATGAGATCTCGATTTGTTGGGAAGTTTAGGCAACTTTAGATAACTTGACTCTTGTTTATACATTAAAAGCACAGTTAGATTCGTGTCATCCGAATCATACGAACAAAAACAAAAAATCTGTTTATTTATTCAATGACAGCACTGACAGCACTGACAGCAAAGACATTATCCATGCCTTGGATGCCTTTAAACGACTAAAAATGTCTCAAAAGTCTCTGTTTCTCAACCTTCGAGTCATAATCAATCAAATGCAATACCAGTGCAATGCCGTACCTTTGCCACAATGCACATGGCCTGCTGTCAAACATTGAGACATTTAAATTAGCTAAACATCCCGTCCCGTCTCAATCCTGCTTACAAACCAACTCATCCATTAATATAACCCGTATTGCGGTTAACCCTTAAATAATAGCAATAATAACACAAATATTTTGCAATTATTCAGTCTTTCAGTCTTGAAATGCATTTCACTAACACTAGAGTTATCTAAACATAACTAACTGTGCATTAAAAAGCATCAAAAACTATAATCTAAGCACAACTGACATGACAGAGCACTTCCAGCATCTCTTAGCAAAAGAGCACGTTTTGTGCATAAATATTACTTATATTAGTATTAATAGCATTTGCTCTCAGTTTACATCAATTTTTGGGACATTTATTATATTCTCAATTGTATTCGTGTTTGGCTTCAGTCACTTGTGAACGGCCTGTGCTCTCAATACATCTAATCATACACTGGATGTCTGTTTCTGAATATATGTGACACTTAAGTGTTTTTCTTTATAACAAATACAATTGATTTCACATTAAAATTATTACTCAATTTCGTGACCACTTTTCAGATCAAAAACAAATATTTTTAAAACTATTATTCACCAAAACTTTGCATTCAATTGTTGGGAGTTGTGATCAAATGAACGCAATGTTCATATGTTGTACTCTTGTGCCCAGGGATTCAATTCTCATGCTTTATATTTACTATAAGATCGACAATTGATCTATCGGTTAGAGTCTGTACACTGTCTTCACTAATGACTTTTTAGGAATGGGATCTAATGTTTGATATTTATTATACTTTTATTCAAAAATGTAATTAAATCTCAATATTACATCCAATTATGAAATGATCTTTCATTAAAATGATATTCAAAATCAAAATATGAAAGTTTGAGTCGTTTTCTGATTATAAGTCTAAGTATTGTTTAAAATCAGATTTAGTTTTTTGTATTTTGACTCATCAGTGCTGAGACAAACATATAGTGAGTGCTCTTTATATGCCTTTCCAAGTATTATGGATTTATATTCCTTAAAATTAAAGATTATCCTTGTTTTATTTTTATAAAAGTAATTTAACCCAACTCAGGGGGAAGGGGAGGGTTTTTAACAATATTACAAAATACTAGATAAGTATTAGAAGAGTGTATTAACCTTCACATTATTTAAAGTAGAAAACAAACCAAATTTTAAAAGATTTTTACTTGGTCATTTGTATGTGGTTTAAAACGGTGATTTAATATAACATGAATCTGGAATTCTCTAGTTCACCAATCTCCATTTCATTTATGATTCTATAATTTAGAATTAAGTAAAGTTTTTCATTCACTCCCATTTAGATGTTTTATCAATGATAAGTTATCAAGGTTGTCCTTCTTTCAAGATATTGTAATTACTGTAATTTGTATTTAAAGTATTCCAATAAAAAGGGTGAAACTTATATTCATAAACAAATACTGTAGTTGTATTTCTTTGTTTTTCAATAACAATAACCCCTGATTTGTATCAATAAAATTTATGAAACAATTTGACAATAATTGAGTCAAAAGTTGAAATATTTTTGAAAATGTCTTCAATTTTCAAAATGTTTTCATTTATTTTCATTCAAACAATTGATTATTAATTATAATTCAAACCAAACCTTCTCTAAGGAATTGTAATTCAGTTTCATTGAAATAATCATTAATTATTATAAACTGCTATAAACAACCTTGCTCATATACTTTCACTCATTTGTTTCTGATTTCATTTTGAAAATAATTAATATATTTTTGGATAATTGGTTTCAAAATAGGATTCTTCGGGGAATCTGTTCACTCGTTGGGCTATTATATCCAAAGAAGAAGAATATTTAGTATTAAAACTATTCCTCAGATTCTCTGAAACCAAAAATATCGCTCAAAACTTTGTTTTACAAGACTTTGCGAGCGATTCCTACAATAGTTCGTCGTTTTTGAACAAAAGAGACACAGATTTGAAGAAATATAACGAAAGAAATAATAAAACTTCAATTTCTTCTCTAATAAAGCAATCAATTAATAACAAACACTTTAATAATTCAGTTAAAGACGTAAACCCTTCCCAATCACTGCAATCAATGGTCAATTCGGGTTTAGTAAAACGTGAGATCAGTCCTAAGCCGATCATATCTAATACCTGTGCTTTGCCAACGATGTCACCAAATGATAGGAAAGCATTGATACCCAACAGTCATAGTCCTTCAGCGATGTCCCCCTTAAACAGACTGCAAAATATGCAACCCTTTGACTACCGTAAGAATGAGTCGACATCTAAATTGGCATCAATTGCTTCAGACATTCCCATCGCTTACACACAGACCACAACCCCATCAATGTCTCCGACAACCAATTCATTCCCATTCGTGTCGTCCGGTTTACCTCTAATGCCAAACAATGTGTCCTCAATCTCAACAAACATGACCTCGACCAATTCAGATATGAGTGTAACGGATGGCCTCTCTGATGATGACATCAGCATCAGTGGTGCAATCAATTTAAGCCAAACCTCTTCAGCATTTGCTCTCAAAAAAGTAAAGCATTTAAGAAAGTCTGCAAATCCTATGAAAAGGCGTTGGAATCCAATGGTTTTGAGTAATTTAGTTACCAATCCGTCGACAGGCAAGAAGAGAGTCCAGTGCCACGTCTGTATGAAGACATTCTGTGATAAGGGGGCGCTTAAGATACACTTCAGTGCTGTCCACTTAAGGGAAATGCATAAATGCACTGTTGATGGATGTAATATGATGTTCAGCTCAAGAAGAAGTAGGAACAGACACAGCGCTAACCCTAACCCTAAACTACATACCCCTAACATGAGACGTAAGATCAATCCACATGACGGCCGGTCAGCCAATCCATATCCTCTATTGGCCACCACTTCGTCGTCATCTCTAATGAATTTAACCACAAATAGTCTTATCGGACAAAACATTGACTCAAATGTATTCATAGATTCCGAGAATCTCAGCAAAGATTTGGATAACAGTTCCCCAAACAAGACATCACTGGATATGGACTGCGATCGCGACTCTCTATCGCCTAATAGTTCGTGTCATTCACCTGAGAGTGAAACAGCACCCGATATATCGCACTCTATTATAAATAATTCCATCGAAAAGACTGAAAATAATTTGAATTGTAAGCCAAAGAATGGTTCGCCAGAAGAAGGTATCAATTTGTCGCTCAAAGACGACCTCTCCGTCAAAAAGAACGTAAGAAAGAGGAAGAGTTTAAATCCAACCAAATTCGCACCGATAGCTATGACTGCCAGCGATGACGACATGAGATATAGTGATGACACCAGCGATGACTCTTCAAGTAATACATACATCGATCGCATCGACGAAGAAGACAACCATTTGATGGACGACTCAAAGTCTGATTTCGATTCTTCTGATGACATCATATGTTCAGAAGATTTAAACCATTCTTATCTGAAAAAAGAGAAATCATTTAAAGACATGAATAACAAAGATGTGATGAAGTCATGCATCGATGGCACCATTGATTTGAGCAAAAAGTCTCGGCCCTCAACACCGCCGGCAATAGATTATAAGATCCAAAGACAAGATTGTGAGCCAACGGTTGCCAACAAAACCAATCCAACAATTACTTCATCGGAATCAGTGGTTGAGAATCCGTTGAGACATTTGGAGTCATTATCTATGGGTTCGTTCAGTAATATCCAGAGTGTAGTGAATGCCCGCAATCACCACAAGAATTCAATTTTTTCATCCAATTCTTTGCATTCGTTATCATTTCACGCGCCGGGAATGGGATTAAGTCTAAGACCCCCTTCGCCTCCAACGCAACACTCAATTAGTAAACAACAAAATGAAAGGCAAACCAATTCCTCAATAAAAGAGTCTGAATGTTCACCAAATGTAAGCACAAGTAGTCCTAATAATGCCATTCCTTCGGGAATAGATATTGACTCATGTATTGGAGATCACGTGTCACTTATGCCTCCGTTCCGCGACGCCTCATATATCGGCCAAATTGAGGTACCGGTAGACAAGGAGAACCCCCGGCGCTGTACAGCCTGTGGAAAGATATTTCAGAATCACTTTGGAGTTAAGACTCATTACCAGAACGTTCACCTGAAGCTCATGCATAAGTGCACTGTCGACGGCTGTAATGCCTCCTTTCCCTCTAAACGTAGTCGTGATCGACACAGTGCTAATCTTAATCTCCACAGAAAACTACTGTCCACTCATAGCGACGGTAAATCTGGTTTCGGTCTCGAAAAGACCAATTCGAGTGCAATGTTTCCCTTTCCCAGTGCTTCCCTTAGAGATGACTTTTTCCGGATCTATGACCCACAGGGACTGCCATTCAATCTGAACGATATATGCAGTCGTTTACCTCCAATAGGAGCGGACGGTCTGTTTGCTGCAAGTGCTGCCGCGGCCGCCGCATCGTTTCCCGTGATGCCAGGCTTCCACCCGGCCATGTGTTTGCCACCACTACCCACCCCGAGTTCACTTTACATGGACGGCCGGTCAAGTGTTAGCAGAGAGTCTCCCAATTCTGTGCGAACGACTCCCAGCCCTTCATTGAACAGTCATTCATCTCCAGCGCCGGTGACATCACATCTCCCATCAAAGTCTCATCGAATCAGTTCACCGACAGCTCAGGTAGTTCTTGAGGCCTCACTTCATTCCGATGAAAGTGGCAAATATGCCTGCATTTACTGTCAGTGCTGTAAATCAAGTGCAGACTCATTGAAGGATCACTATGAGAGAGTGCACAACGACATACTCTACCGGTGCTCTTTTCACGGATGCAATAAAGCATTTCTGGACAAGAAGTCTAAGAAAAAACACAATCTCTTTCATAATCCGATAAACAGTTCCCAAACTTCACTATAAATACCAGAAATTATATATTTATTTATTACTGAATCCAAAATACAATACAAAATACTGTGCCAACACTTGTCACCACTGTTTGCACTCATAAACACTTTGTTCTCTGATTTTGCGATCAAATAATTAAATCAATTGTTTTATTGATTGTTAATTCACTGTTGAAATGAATTGTCAATACATTTATGTATTTATTATTAATTTTCAGATCAAATGTAAAAACCATTAAATATTGTATAGAATAGAGAAATGATTTATAATTTGAAATCACTTTTAAATAACATTTTTTTAATGAAATGATATTTAATTTAATTTAATTTATCCATTGATTGACTTTAAATGGTTTGGCATTTCTCCTATTATTGATGTCATAATTAAGTTTTTAGTCATGTTTTCAATTAAGTATTAAAATTGAATTTAAAATAATTGGGAATAAAGACTGAATTGATATTAAAATTATTATATACTTTAATATTTGATTAGATTTTCAAGTTTTATCTGAAAATACAATCATTTGATTGAAATTTTGTAAAATATATTAAATAATTGTTTATATGATTTGAATTTGGATTTTATGAAGTAATAGGCAATAAAACAATTATTGAAATCTAATTAATAACCAAACTATGAAATGAAGTACAAATGCCAAACAATGACCCAGTACCTATCAGTACCTATCATATGCCAATTGGTTGCCAACTCTGACCCATATATCTCTAAAATATCTTCCATTTATTCATTTTTATAGCATTTTAAGCCTAAGTGACAGCAAATGTTCAATAAATGAGTTTTGGATTGAATGAAGAATTTTATTGTATTTCAATAGAGAATCGATTTTTTGAATGCATTCCAAAGGACTTAATGTTGTTTTAGGTTTCAATTGTACTCTTTATGCCATATATTGTAATATTTGATTGAAATGTTGAATAAATTATTATTACTTTGTTTTTCATCTCAAAAATTGCTTTTTTATGTTTTGTAATTAAATTTTATATAAAAACAGTGTTTAATGGAAAAATAATTTTAAAGTTATTTCAATTGATTTTGAAATTCAAATAAAAATAAATCATTTTATTATTTGAAGAAATTTTTTATATTTTAGAAAACGATTTGAATTTGAATTTGAATTTGTTGTCAGAATATGTGATTGTATTGTAATTATGTGAAACCCAATGAAACCCAATGAAACCCAATGAAACCCAATGAACACAAAGTGTGTATATTTGATGATAAAAATAATGGGTTAGAGATGAGAGTGAAGTGTCGTTTGTGCGCTTCATTAACCCTTTCTTAAAGCCTTTTGAGACAAAAACAGTGTTTCACTGAAAGGAAAGCGCAGACATCAGAGCCCACATCACCAACAATATCACAAAAACTACTCTTGACTTCCTCTGTGAATACAAGCGTTACATAAAAGCTCACATCTATTGCATCGTTAGTTTTGTCTCGAGTGCGGACACTGTATATTAGGCCAAAAGTGCCATTCATTTGGCTCTCGTATCGCAATCAATATAACTATGAAGTAAACAATGGGTTCAATAAGTAAGAGCTGAGCAATGGTTACGAGTCTTCCGGAATGAATAGAGCTCTCAATCTTTCACTAAAACTTTGGGCACAGTATCTGCAAAGAGGATGTGAAGGATGTGAAGGATGTAAAGGATTGGCAAAAGATATTTCTTCCGGAGAGCAGAGCATCACTAACTCAGTAACTAATGTCAACTTCCGTTTCGCAAAACTAAACAAAATGTACTCTCTTTTTGATCTTTGAATTGAAGTGATTAAAAAGCACTAAAACGACTAACTGTGCAATTCATCAATCATTTCATTGAATTCATTGTTATCTAGTTTTTAGAGAAAACACACTTAAAAACTAACAAATCATTTGTTCAATAAAATAATCAAATGTTTTGCTCAGAAAAACATACAAATAATTATAAACTAAACTAAAACTGATTTTCAATACATTTTTTGTCACATTTTATACTACTTTCCAAACAATTGAAATGAAATGCCATTTCGTTAACAAAACTTTATTAAAGTATAGAAATAAATGACTGTTTGATTGAAATGAACTCATATTAGACTGGAATTCGTTTAACGAGAGAAAAGTTTTTCAATAAATTATATTTCGTTACAAAAAATAAATTTAAACTTCAAAATGGTTTGGCATTTGTTTGGCACCAATAGTACAGACTTGGAGTGACTTTAATGCGATTGTCTGTTGCGGTAGAAGAGCATTGTTTGACTGTTGCCTCAACCACTACAATGACTTATGACTTTTGGCCTGAGGGCTGGTCGGGAATGGCTTTCATGTCTTGGTCTTGAATGTGGCAAAACCTCAGTGCGTGACTCCTTGGGTCGATCTGTTGTCGCCTATGTTTTATGGATGCGATTATTCCGTGTCTTCTATGCGTTTCAATGCGTTTATCATATGTTTTGCCAAATTCCCAATACTCTCTCTCTCTCTCTCTATCTCTCTCTCTCTCTCTCTCTCTCTCTCTCTTTCTCTCTCTCCACCTCTCTCTCCACTCCCTCTCTATCCCCTCCCTCCTT